>JBBMOL010000931.1:0-57582 GCA_037954665.1 Laguncularia racemosa | reverse complement strand
ATTGATCATCGATGCAAATGTTTGCTATTCTTATTCCTAGATAAACTGGTTATGGTTATTAACAAGCTCTAACAACCTATCTCTCTGTATTTCCTCGATAACCAAGAGAAGCTCTTTGATTATTTCTCTTATTGATTAGACAACCCCAGACAAGCGCTTAGGATTTAATCTACCAATAGCATTAAAAACTAGAGAGACCACCAATTCATGCTAGTAGATTGTAAGATAACCTATTTAAACATGATCACACACCTCCATAACATGAATTCGATCATCTATTTTATAACCAAACATGTTATTGTGTCACTGAGACTAGAACAATCAAACAATTACGGATTTGACGTGCTAGTTGACAATATATTAACTTGCTAATTGAGTAGAAGAGCTCTATTCATACCAATCAACAAAGATAATAATGACAAAGCGATCAGAAGATATATGAATATCCAAAAACAAAGAATAGAATAAATACAAGTCAATTAGACCTCACAATTCGTGGAGAATTAAACATCTATGACCCTTTGGCTAGAAAAGTAGCTTAGCTACACATGTTCATCAATAAAACGAAAATAAAAGGTAAAAACATGATGAACCCGGTTGCTTGCTCTGCCTCCAAGATGGTCCAAGGTTCTTCAAGATCCAAAGATTCCAGATTAAAGATTAAAAAAAGTTGCCCTCACCCTCTAGGGTTGGTTCTATTTATATTGTTACAGGGATGACATGTGATCTTTTGCTAGCAAGATACGAAAATATCTTTCCTTTTCCAAGTAGATTTCGAGAAGTGAATCTTCGTTTGCCTGGCACGCCCTACCATATGGCCGTGGGTCAAGCCGTGCCTTCCTCTGTGCATAATTCACGTATCATCTTCCGTATCTAGTGTGTACCACGGCTCCACCCACGGCTAGATTTTCAACCGTGCCTTCCTCTGTGCATGATCTACAAGCTCTTCATCCTTATCCAGTGTGTACCACGGTCTACACCACGGCTAGATCCTAGGCCGTACCATCCTTTGTCAAAGTTCCACAATTTCTTCTCCTTGGCACGTCTAGCTTCCACCACGGCTCCAAGCACGGTTTCTCCCACGGCTGCCACTACGGTCGTGCCCTAAGCCGTGTCTCTCTTTCTCCTGCAGTGTGTAGCACGGTTTACCACATGGTCGGATCTCAAATTGTGCCTCCTTCTGGACAGATACTTGCTCATGTGCTTTCCTCTAGTGGTGTAACTCCTTGTCTTGATCCAAGTTGTAGATGACTTCTCTAATTTACTTGAATTAGCATCCTTGACTCCATTTAACCTGATTTATCACCATAATAGAATTAAGTACCATTTCCTTATGATTTCTATAAAATCAATAATAAATTAACACAATTTATACTATAAAGATTAAGTATAAAATGGCTCTATCAATATGCCTCCATTAGAGGACGCTAGTGATGATGAGGAGCCTACAGTAAGGAAGTTGGTGGCAGTAGTGAAGAGAGCTTTGAATGTGTAGGTGAAAGAAGAAGAGGAGGTGCAAAGAGAGAATATCTTTCATACTAGATGTTATCTAGGTGATCATATTTGCAGTGTGATCATTGATGGAGGAAGTTGCACCAATGTGGTGAGTAATTTTATTGTTGAGAGGCTGGGACTCAAGACTACTAAACACCCTAGTCCATATAAATTACAGTGGCTGAATGATAGTGGCGAGACTAAGGTGAGTAAGCAAGCCTTGATTGCTTTTCGCATTGGTAGGTATGAGGATGAGGTGTTATGTGATGTAGTGCCAATGCAAGCGTGTCATGTGTTGTTGGGGAGGCCATGGCAATTTGATAGAAAGGTTGTTCATGATGGCTTTTCTAACAAGTATACACTTGTTCACCAAGGGAAAAGCTTTAATCTTAAACCTTTAATACCTAAACAAGTGTATGAGGATCAGTTGCAGCTACAACAGTCTTTTGCAAAATATAAGGTGAGTGAAAAACAGAGGGAGAGTGAGGGAGCAAAAGACAACGAGAAAGAAAAGGAACACAAAAGTCGATATCAAAAGGAAAAAGAGAGGAAGGCTGGAAAGAGTGTGAGAGACCAAGTTGAAGGGGGATCAACTTTGGTGGTGAGTGAAAAGGAGAGTGCAGCCTTGCAAAAGGAGAGTTGTGTGGCAAGAGCGAGTGTAGTGAGGAGAGCGTTAGTGATGAAGCAACCTATGTTGTTGCTGGTTTTTAAGGAAACTTATTTGAATACTAACAAACTATTTAACTCTTTGCCTAGTGTGGTTGTGTCTATTGTGCAGGACTTTGAAGATGTCTTCCCTAAGGAGATTCCAAAGGGATTACCACCTATTCGTGGTATTGAGCACCAGATTGACCTAGTACCCGGAGCATCGATTCCAAACAAACCGGCTTATAGGAGCAATCCAGAGGAGACAAAGGAACTCTAAAGGCAGGTCGATGAATTAATGGAGAAGGGGTACGTGAGAGAAAGCATGAGTCCATGTGCAGTGCCTGTGATTTTGGTGCCTAAGAAGGATGGGTCATGGAGAATGTGTGTTGACTGCCGCGCCATCAGCAACATCACGGTAAAGTATCGTCATCCATTCCTCGCTTAGATGACATGTTAGATGAGGTACATGGTCTAGTGTCTTTTCCAAAATTGATCTGAAAAGCTGATATCGCCAAATTAGAATGAAAGAAGGTGATGAATGGAAAACCACATTTAAGACAAAATATGGATTGTATGAGCAGTGATAGAGCCATTTTATACTCAATCTTTATAGTATAAATTGTGTTAAATTATTATTGATTTTATAGAAATCATAAGGAAATGGTACTTTAATTCTATCATCATGATAAATCAGGTTAAATGGAGTCAAGGATGCTAATTCAAGTATGTTAGAGAAGTCATCTACAACTTGGATCAAGACAAGAAATTACACCACCGGAGGAAGCACGGTTTGAGGCACGGCCAAGGTTCAAACCGTGTTACACACTGGAAAAGAAGGCGAAAATGAGGACTTTGAACAGAGAGAGACACGGCTTAAGGCACGGCCGTGGTGGAAGCTGTGGGAGAAACCGTGCTTGAAGCCGTAGTGGAAGATAGATGTGCCAAGGAGAAGAAAGTGTGGAACATCAACCAGATGAAGACACGGCTTGAAATCTAGCCGTGGTTGTAACCGTGCTACACACTGGACACGGATGAAGACTTGAAGATTATGCACAGACGAAGGCACGGCTTGAAATCTGGCCGTGTGTGTAACCGTGGTTCACACTGGGCGCGGTTGAAGACTTAAAGAATATGCACAGAGGATGGCACGGCTTAACCCACGGCCGTGTGGTGGGGCGTGCCAGGCAGACGTATCTTCACTTCTCGAAATCTACTTGAAAAAGGAAAGATATTTTCGTATCTTGCTAGCAAAAGATCACATGCTATCCATCTAATAGTATAAATAGAGCCAACCCTAGAGGGTTAGGACAACTTTTGATCTTGGAATCTTGGATCTTGAAGAAGGAAACGCGGAGGCAGAGCAAGCAACCGGGTTCATTATGTTTCTATCTTTTATTTTCGTTTTATTGATGAACATGTGTAGCTAAGCTACTTTTCTAGCCAAAGGGTCATAGATGTTTAATTCTCCACGAATTGTGAGGTCTAATTGACTTGTATTTGTTCTATTCTTTGCTTTCGGGTATTCATATATCTTCTGATCGTTTTGTCATTATTATCTTTGTTGATTGGTATGAATAGAGCTCTTCTACTCAATTAGCAAGTTAATATATTGTCAACTAGCACGTCAAATCCATAATTGTTTGATTGTTCTAGTCTTAGTGATGCAATAACATGTTTGGTTATAAAAGAGATGATCGAATTCATGTTATGGAGGTGTGTGATCATGTTTAAATAGGTTATCCTATAATCTACTGGCATGAATTGGTAGTCTCTCTAGATCTTAATGCTATTGATAGATTAAATCCTAAGCGCTTGTCTAAGGGTTGTTTAATCAATAAGAGAAATAATTCAAAGCGCTTGTCCGAGGTTATCGAGGAAGTAAGGAGAGATAGGTTGTTAGAGCTTGTTAATAACCATAACCAATTTATCTAGAACAAGAATAGAGAACATTTGCATCGATGATCAATTCCTAGAATTAAACCATCTTGATTCCTTTGGCTAGGCTTTTACCAATATCTGATTTTTTTACCTTGTTTTACTTTATTTGATTCACAAACAAAACCCCCCCATTTTCCTTTTTCTTATTGTTCGCTTTGAATAGAAATATCTTTACCAATCCCTGTGGATTCGACCCTACTCACCACTATATGAAAATCATATAATTGTCTAGGAGTAGGTTTTATTTTTGTTGGATTCGACACCCATCAAATTTTGGCGCCGTTGCCGGGGATTGGTGTCAAATTTGTTTCTATTCTTGTATGACTCGTTCTTCTTAAACAGGTGAACTAACTTATAATCCGGAGATTGAGAAGACTCTAAAGAGGCTGCGACAAGAAGCTAGATCATCCACTAGACCGAACTTAGTATCGGACTTGTCTGATTCTGAAAAAGAGGACGACATGGCAAATCTCGAGAGAACCTTAAGGGAGTTGGCTGCACCGGATGTGAATCAACAACCACTTTGTATTCACTACCCCGAACTAGCCGTGGAATTCGAATTGAAATCTGGGTTGATACATCTGCTACCTACATTTCATGGTCTTGAGAATGAAGATCCTCATAAGCATTTGAAAGAGTTCCATATAGTGTGTTCTAGTATGAGGCCGCAAGGAATAACCGACGATCAATTCAAGCTACGCGCTTTTCCATTTTCTTTAAGTACTAAAGCTAAGGATTGGTTGTTTTATTTGCCTCCAGGTTCTATAACCACATGGACTGATATGGTGAGACTCTTCTTGGACAAATTCTTCCCCGCATCCAGAGCCGCTGGTATAAGAAGAGAAATTTGTGGTATAAAACAAAGGGACACCGAGACTCTTCATGAGTATTGGAAAAGGTTCAAGCAACTGTGTGCAAGCTGCCCACAACAGGGGATATCCGAACAACTCCTCATCCAATATCTCTACGAAGGCCTACTTCCGATGGAAAGAAAGATGATGGATGCTGCAAGTGGAGGCGCCATAGTAAACAAAACCCTTGGTCAAGCTAGGGAATTGATCTCCATTATGGCTGCTAATTCACAACAATTTGGGTATAGGCATGATACATCTTCAAGGAAGGCAAATGACGTAAGTGTGTCTAACCTTGAACATCAAATTTCTAATCTAACCTCCTTTGTGCAGCAGCTAGCTCTTGGAAAAACACAACAGGTGAAGGCTTGTGGAATTTGTGCTGCTCCTAGTCATCCGACCGACATGTGCCCCACATTGCAAGATGACAATCATGAACACGCCAATGCTGTAGGCGGATTTCCAGGACAACCGCAGAGGAAGTATGATCCCTATTCAAATACTTACAATCCCGGATGGAGGGATCATCCTAACTTCCGATATGGCAATAACCCACAACAATTCCAACAATTCCAACCAAAGTCATCACACTAAGTACCCCAAGCTCCTTCCACTTCAGGTATGTCTCTTGAGGATATTGTTAGGTCTCTAGCTGTGAATACCAAACAATTTCAGGAGGAAACAAAGCAAAGCATTCAAAACTTGGAGCATCAGGTAAGCCAACTTGCTTCAGCTATCAATAGGTTAGAAACTCAAGGTAAGTTACCTTCTCAAATTATTACAAACCCGAAGCAAAGCGTTAATGCAATTACCTTGAGAAGTGGAACAGAATTGCAGGGATCAAATAAGAAAGGAAATCCGTCTAATCTTGAGGAAGAGACCAAGAAAGAGACTTCGACTCCGAGCCAGCAGGGCGACCAGATTAGCAAGTCTCTAGATGAGCCATCGAAGGTCACATTGATACCACCTCCTTTCCCCTCCAGATTAGCGAAATCCAAGAAGGAAGCGGAAGAAAAAGAGATTCTGGAAACGTTTCGTAAAGTCGAGGTAAATATTCCTTTACTTGATGCAATTAAGCAAATACCTCGCTATGCTAGATTCCTCAAGGACTTGTGCACTAACAAAAGGAAGCTGAAAGGCAATGAAAAGATTAGTGTGAGTGAAAATGTTTCAGCTATTATTCAGAAGAAGCTTCCTCCTAAATGTAAGGACCCAGGTATTTTCGCCATTCCTTGCAAAATAGGTAGTCTTGGAATCGCTAAAGCCATGTGTGATCTAGGAGCTTCTATCAATGTCATGCCTTTGTCTGTTTATCAACGTTTAAATGTTGGTCCTTTAAAGGAAACGGTATTATTGTTCAACTTGCTGTTAGGTCCAATGTTTATCCTGAGGGAGTTTTAGAGGATGTTTTAGTTCAAGTCAATGGGTTGGTTTTTCCTGCTGATTTTTATGTGCTTGACATGGACGATAGTGATTCTCATACTTCATCACTGATATTATTTGGGCGACCATTCCTTAAGACTTCTAAAACGAAAATCGATGTAAATGATGGCACCCTCACTATGGAGTTTGATGGTGAAGTGATTAAATTTCATATTTATGATGCCATGAAACACCCTAACGATATCTCCCCTGTTTTTGTTGCGGTTGTTATTAACCCATCTCCTGTTTTTGTTGCGGATATTATTAACCCATCACCTCAGGCACCAAGGCTGGAATCTAAATCCTTATCCGAATATTTAGCCAGGAACGTCTAGCCAAAGACGTTAAAGAAAGGCACTTCATGGAGGCAACCCATTTTTTTTTTTTAAAAATTGTTTTGCATTAGTTTTGGTTTGTTTTAGTTTGTTTTGTTTTAGTTTAGTTTGATTTGATTTTAGTGTAGTTTTGAACTCTTTGGATCGGCTGCAGCAAGGATACATATCATTAGATGACACTTTCTAGAGCTTAAAGGGAGCACTCCAATAGCAGGGAAGTACCAATATTTCCTTTCTCTTATTCTCTAATGTCCTTTGTGTTGTTAATTCCTCTTCAATTGTGCTGAACTAGGAACAGTGAGGACACTGTTAAGCTAAGTGTGGGGGAGAGGATAATAAAATATAGAGAATAGAGAACTAACTTATACTCTGAATGTTTGTCCTTAAGCAATTTTAAGCCAAAGTTTTTCAAAATTATCATGAAATCTAGAGATTGTACTAAATGTTGTAATAAGCATCTACAAAATGTGAAATTGACTTGTTCAAATGCTTTACTCACCCACTGCTGTGATTAGAATACATGGTTAAAATTAAGTAGTGAAATCTTTAAGAAACAAATTTACCTTGTATTTAGCTTTAGAATTGGAAGTCTAAGAGTAGGTCGAGTCCTTAAGTGAAAAATAAACAAGTTTACTTCTAGGTTATATTAGCTACTATATACTCTTTGAAAAAAAAAAAAAAATTCAAAATCAAGCATAGCCATTACTCCAATGATTCAAGTAATTGAGTTAAGAGTATTCAAACTTGAATGTTAGCGTGAGGAAGAGTCCGTAGGGGTATCTCAAAACCCGATCACTTGAGTGATGAGCTCGGGATGTGCCGACTCAATGAACTCACTATAACGATAAGGGTGAAAAAAGGCGAAAGTTCATGAAAAGAAGCGGTCAAAAACCCGTCAAAACAGATGCTTGAATAAATCAAAAGAACATGAATGTAAACATTCATTGAATAAAACAAAGATGTATAAAAGGGAGAATATCTAGTAAAGAGCTTATACTATATGCTTTTACTTTATGTTGCAAGGATTATATGTTTGCTAATGTCCAATGAAGTTTAATTGGGTGTTTTTCCTTAGTGGATTAAGTATTTACTTTTGGAATAAAAATTCTTTTGCTAAACATGAGGATTAAAGTTTCGTTTGTTTAGATTAGCTATTGAATTTTGTCCATAGTAATTTGATCACAGGAAACCAATTGGGTTGAAGTAGTAGACATTAAACTACAAGTCATGAATTACAAATGAATAGATGCTTGGAATGATGAAAAGAAAGTTTGTATAATCTATGATAGATTTCTCAATTGATTTGATGCAATTGCTTGAGGACAAGCAAGAGTTTAAGTGTGGGGGAATTTGATAGAGCCATTTTATACTCAATCTTTATAGTATAAATTGTGTTAAATTATTATTGATTTTATAAAAATCATAAGGAAATGGTACTTTAATTCTATCATCGTGATAAATCAGGTTAAATGGAGTCAAGGATGCTAATTCAAGTATGTTAGAGAAGTCATCTACAACTTGGATCAAGACAAGAAATTACACCACCGGAGGAAGGACGGTTTGAGGCACGACCAAGGTTCAAACCGTGTTACACACTGGAAAAGAAGGCGAAAATGAGGACTTTGAACAGAGAGAGACACGGCTTAAGGCACGGCCGTGGTGGAACCCGTGGGATAAACCGTGCTTGAAGCCGTGGTGGAAGATAGATGTGCCAAGGAGAAGAAAGTGTGGAACATCAACCAGATGAAGACACGGCTTGAAATCTAGCCGTGGTTGTAACCGTGCTACACACTGGACACGGATGAAGACCTGAAGATTATGCACAGACGAAGGCACGGCTTGAAATCTGGCCGTGTGTGTAACCGTGGTTCACACTGGGCGCGGTTGAAGACTTGAAGAATATGCACAGAGGATGGCACGGCTTAACCCACGGCCGTGTGGTGGGGCGTGCCAGGCAGACGTATCTTCACTTCTCGAAATCTACTTGAAAAAGGAAAGATATTTTCGTATCTTGCTAGCAAAAGATCACATGCTATCCATCTAATAGTATAAATAGAGCCAACCCTAGAGGGTTAGGACAACTTTTGATCTTGGAATCTTGGATCTTGAAGAAGGAAACGCGGAGGCAGAGCAAGCAACCGGGTTCATTATGTTTCTATCTTTTATTTTCGTTTTATTGATGAACATGTGTAGCTAAGCTACTTTTCTAGCCAAAGGGTCATAGATGTTTAATTCTCCACGAATTGTGAGGTCTAATTGACTTGTATTTATTCTATTCTTTGCTTTTAAGTATTCATATATCTTCTGATCATTTTGTCATTATTATCTTTGTTGATTGGTATGAATAGAGCTCTTCTACTCAATTAGCAAGTTAATATATTGTCAACTAGCACGTCAAATCCGTAATTGTTTGATTGTTTTAGTCTTAGTGATGCAATAACATGTTTAGTTATAAAAGAGATGATCGAATTCATGTTATGGAGGTGTGTGATCATGTTTAAATAGGTTATCTTATAATCTACTGGCATGAATTGGTAGTCTCTCTAGATCTTAATGCTATTGATAGATTAAATCCTAAGCGCTTGTCTAAGGGTTGTTTAATCAATAAGAGAAATAATTCAAAGCGCTTGTCCGAGGTTATCGAGGAAGTAAGGAGAGATAGGTTGTTAGAGCTTGTTAATAACCATAACCAATTTATCTAGAACAAGAATAGAGAACATTTGCATCGATGATCAATTCCTAGAATTAAACCATCTTGATTCCTTTGGCTAGGCTTTTACCAATATCTGATTTTCTTACCTTGTTTTACTTTATTTGATTCACAAACAACCCCCCCCATTTTCCTTTTTCTTATTGTTCTCTTTGAATAGAAATATCTTTACCAATCCCTGTGGATTCGACCCTACTCACCACTATATGCAAATCATATAATTGTCTAGGAGTAGGTTTTATTTTTGTTGGATTCGACACCCATCAAGCAGTTAGTAATGCCTTTCGGTTTAACTAACGCACCTAGTACTTTTGTGAGACTTATAAACCATGTTTTGAGGACTTTTATTGGCAAATTTGTGGTTATCTATTTTGATGATATCCTCATTTACAATAAGAGTTTGGAGGACCATATATCTCACTTGAGGGATGTTTTAGAAGCGCTTCGAAAGGAGCAATTATATGCTAACCTCAAGAAGTGCACTTTTTGCATAGACAAACTTGTGTTTCTTAGTTTTGTTGATAGTGCATAGGGGATACAGGTTGATGAAGAAAAGATTTGTGCGATCCAAGAATGGCCTAGTCCAACTAATGTAAGTAATGTGCAGAGTTTCCATGGACTAGCGAGCTTTTACAAGAGATTTGTGAAGGATTTCAGCACCATTGCAGCACCACTTACTGAGGTAATTAAGAAGAACGTGGGGTTCAAATGGGGAGAGCAACAAGAGAAGGCCTTTCAGACGCTTAAAAATAAGCTAACTCAAGCGCCATTACTTGCTTTACCTAATTTCGCTAAAACGTTTGAAATTGCGTGTGATGCTTCAGGATTAGGTATTAGAGCAGTGCTCATGCAGGAGAGAAGACCAATTGCATTCTTTAGCGAGAAGCTAAGTGGGGCAACCTTGAACTACCCTACTTATGACAAGGAGTTATATGCCTTGGTTCGAGAACTAGAGACTTGGCAACACTATCTTTGGCCAAAAGAGTTCATGATCCACACTGACCATGAATCCTTGAAGTACTTGAAGGGACAACACAAGCTAAACAAAAGGCATGCTCGTTGGGTAGAGTTCATCAAAACATTTCCCTATGTCATCCACTACAAGCAAGGTTAAGAGAATGTCATTGCTGATGCACTTTCTAGAAGGTATGCTTTTATCTCTACTTTTAGTTCTAGACTGCTTGGTTTTGAGCACATTAAGGAATTGTATGCTATTGATCGAGATTTTTGTGAGGAGTATGTGCATTGTGAGAAGAGTGGTCATGGTAAGTTTTATAAACATGAAGGATTTTTGTTTAGGGAGAGTAAACTATGCATTCCAATTTGTTCTTTAAGAGAATTACTAGTGAGGGAGTCTCATGGAGGAGGTTTAATGGACATTTTGGAGTAGCTAAAACCTTAGGGGTATTGCAGGAACACTTCTATTGGCCTCACATGAAACGAGATGTTGAGAGGATTTGTGAGCGATGTATCACGTGTAAGCAAGCAAAATCTAGAGTCCAACCTCAATGGCTTTATACCCCACTTCCCATTCCTCATGAGCCTTAGGTAGATATTTCTATGGATTTTGTGTTAGGATTACCCAGGTCTAGACATGGTCGAGATTCTATTTTTGTAGTTGTGGATAGATTTTCTAAGATGGCACATTTCATTCCTTGTCACAAAACAGATGATGCTTGCAATATTGCTAATTTGTTCTTTAGGGAAGTTGTGAGATTACATGGTATGCCTAGAACAATTGTATCAGATAGAGATGCTAAGTTCTTGAGCTACTTCTGGAAGACCTTGTGGGCTAAGTTAGAAACTAAGTTATTGTTTTCTACTACTTGTCATCCACAGACTGATGGTCAAACTGAGGTAGTAAATCGAACTTTATCTACTTTGTTGAGGGTTGTCATTAAAAAGAACATTAAAAGTTGGGAGGACTATTTTCCACATGTTGAATTTGCCTATAATCGCACAATGCATTCTGCTACTAAGTTTACTCCTTTTGAAATCGTGTATGGTTTTAATCCACTAACTCCTTTGGATTTATCACCTTTGCCTATTTCTGAGTATGTTAATCTAGATGGCAAGAAGAAAGCGGAATTTGTTAAACAGATCCATAAGAAGGCAAGGCTAAACATTGAGCGAAGAACAGAGCAGTATGTGAAACAAGCCAACAAGGGTTGTCGACAAGCTGTCTTTGAACCTGGAGACTAGGTTTGGGTTCACATGCGCAAAGAGCGGTTTCCTGTGCAACGTCGATCTAAACTACTTCCTAGAGGCGATGGACCATTTCAAATTCTTGAGCGCATCAATGATAATGCATACAAGATAGATTTAGTAGGTGAGTATCAAGTAAGTGCTACATTTAATGTTACTGATTTGAGTCCTTTTGATGCAGGCGATGATTTGAGGACAAATCCTTTTCAAGAGGAGGGGAATGATGAGAGCCATGATGGGAGCCAAGCCAGAAGATGGAATGTGGATCCTCTTGAAGTACCACCTGGACCGATCACAAGAACTCGAACGAAACGATTAAAGGAAGCACTTAACGGGTTGATAAAGGATGTCCATGAAGTTGGAAAAGATTGGAGCAATCATGAAGTTGGATAGGATTGGAATAACCATGGGAATGCCCTTGCTCTTGTACAAGTCATAACGGATACGGGTTGAAGAGGTGTGTCTTTACAAGGCACGGCCGTGTAGGAGTCTGGAGGTTACACAGAATCATACACGGTTGTATACACGGTTCAAAGGTACGGCCGTGTATGGTGTCAAGAATTTCCACAGAAAGATACACGACTAGAAGTACACGATCGTGTACATCTCCAACGCCAGTCGTGTACTTCTCCAACGCCGGCTCCAAGGCCGTTGGCCTTCATTCCTACGCTGTCGGCCTTCATGTCTTGTTTTGTTATTTTTACACAACTTATTGAAGTGATGTCATTTTGGGGCTTTATTGTTATGAATTGTAAACCCTACTATAAAACTCCTAGGGTTTAGAACAGCTAGAATATAGAATATACAACATTAAAATTTGAAAACACTTTGAGAGAATTCCTCTCTTGGTTCTTTAAAGAAATAATTTAGAACTTATTGGATTTTTATTTCGTGGCGTTCATCCCGACTTATCAATCGGTCTTTCATCCTGATTGTGGCGTGTTCATATTATACCAAGGTTCTTGTCTCGCTTATAGACAACGGGTCGCGGTTTCCACTTGAGTGTGTTTGGCATCTTAGGTAGCGAATTCCGAACGTATTGGTATTGGGTTTCGTCACACGTTGGCGTGGTTCGTATCAGTTAGGAATCCGAGCAAACCGATTTCGTATCAGACACTTATTCGATAAAAGTCGCCATTGAGTTGGAATTGAATCCAGTTATTGTTGCTCTAATCTACCGACTCTTGTGTCAACTGAAATGTAGATAGGAATTCATGAGTTAGTTAAATAAATGTCGGCTCTTATATATTGAAGAGCTGATCCCATCCACCAATATTAATTAAGCATCTAATAGCATCAGTGAGGTGATCTTGTTCCTAGACATCTTAGTCAATGTATAGGGACTGTTTGAAAGGGAAATTCTTGATTTGAGCATATTGCTTCTTGTGCTTAAAGCTATGGAACAAAAGCATGGCTTAGGCATTTGTATGACTCGCTTACTATAAACTCGTACCTACCATATCAACACTTAGTTGCTTTTGTGAACGTTTAAATGGCATGGTTCCAACATAAAAAAGATACTTTAACAACAAACAATAGCCTATTCTTTATATAGTTGATATAACTAACTAGAGTCATGTCAAGAATTCATTGAACATGAAACATCAAAATAAACTTAGAAAATCATGTCATGTGCCAATTAAGCCGAAAATAGCATAATATCCCTAAAACAATTCACTCCAACATGCATATTTAACATAATACCATCGGATTTTCCTTATTGATGGCATATTACTACCATGGGACCACTTAAAATCATGTTTTTATCAATTTATGCTAATAGAATAAAAAAAAACCAAAATAGTAAAATGAACAAAAAACTATTATAGATTTAAGTAAAGAATTAAAAACATACCTTTTTTCAGTGAGAAAGCTATAGGAGGTGTGAACAATGAGCTAGTATTACTATGTGTTTATGAGGGAATATGTGTACATATAAAGTTCGCAGGAATGAGAATGAGGAGAAGAAGAAATAGTTAAATTTTAAAATACATAAAGGTCAACACAGTCATCAACACAACCGTGTATGTTGGGCTAGTTGCGTTTCGATACAGTTAAAGGTGTGTTGGTGAGTCAACACGGCCACTAACATGACCGTGTAGTCTCTTATGTACCTTTCTGTGCAAAATGGTGTTGCTTGACATGGTGATAAACATGGGCGTGTAAGTTCTTGTATATCTTTTCTATGCAAAATGGTGTAGCTTGACACAGGGATGGATACGTACATATAGTTGCTTGTGTATCTTTCTATGGATTTTTTTGCTTACTTGGCATTGGTTGACATAGCCATGTACATGCCCTCGTATCTTTTTATGGATTTTTACCTTACTTAACACAACCATGTACATAGTTGTGCCTTTGGATGTATTGTTTAACACAGTTAGTAGCATGATCGTGTTCTATGGTATGTCTATCCTATATCCTTTAGCACGGTCGTGTGCTGGGTCATGCAGAATTATATGCCCCTCTATATGACTGTGCTTTTAGACCATGTAGCTTCATTTGGCTTTTTGTTTCTTCTTTATTTCTCCTATCTTGCAATTATGCTTTCATTAGACAAAGATCAAGTGTAATTTTTTTGAAGTAACTAGGTGTAACTA
This sequence comes from Laguncularia racemosa, assembly GCA_037954665.1. Lineage (NCBI taxonomy): Eukaryota > Viridiplantae > Streptophyta > Magnoliopsida > Myrtales > Combretaceae > Laguncularia > Laguncularia racemosa. The sequence continues at coordinate 43,379 of JBBMOL010000931.1, read as the reverse complement.
AAAAAAAAAAATCTAATTATATTAGACTAAATTATAAAAACTAAATTAGTACTTGGACTACCTCTTAAGAAGCACTATTGTTTAACGTTGTTAGCTTGACAGTCCCTTCCTTTACTTAGTTAGGGAGACAACAATTAAATTTCCGGTGTTCTAATTTCTTGAATTTTCTTAAACTCTATTGATTAACATAAATGGGATATTATTGTATTGGGTCTACGTGAATGGCATTGTGCACACAAGTGTGGTCTCATAAGTTAGACGTATTCAAGAAATAGTAGGCATTGTTACTTTTCGGAGGATATGGGATTATGTCATGCATTTTGAAAGTTCTTTTTTCATCCCCAATTTTTAGATTCAATGTTCGATTACCTACATCTACAATCACTCTAACAGTAGCTAGGAAAAGGTGTCCTAAATTAGTGGTGTCTTGATGTCCTCATCTATATCTAAGATTACAAAATCCACTAGAAAGATGAATGTTCTTACCTTAACCAACACATCTTTAATGATATTGATAGGGTACTTAATAGACCTATTAGCTAATTGAATGCACATATGTGTTGGTTTGGGTTTTCCTAATCCTAACTTTTTAAACATATGATGTGGTATTAGATTTATACTTGCACCAAAATCAACTAAAGCTTCTTTTATTGATAAATTGCCAATAAGATAAGTTAGAATAAAACTCCTTGGGCATATGTTATAAAGCCTCAAAAAAAGATGTAAAGTTGTTTAAAAAGTTCCAAAAACTTACTGCATTGTTCCTCTAAGTGTTCATTCTTGAGTCAAGCTGGGTAAGGAATTTTTGGAAAATTTTCTCTAATGTTTGGGGTTGCTCCTTTTCCTCCGGCTTTTTACCTTCCCCTCCAGTTTGCACTTCTCTTTCATTCATTAGGAAGATTACCTTAACTTGTTCCTTAGGATTAAGTTTTATGTTTCCAAGCAAAGTTCCCTAGGGTCTTTCTGAAATGATCTTTGCAATCTATCCAACTTGATGTTTAAGATTCCGGATTGAAGCTTTTTGATTCCTTAACAATGCTTCTGTAGCTTAGAAATGTGCTTCAGTGGTTTAGATAAACTTTGTCATTAAATCTTCTAAATTTGTCTTCTTTTCCAATTGGTGATGTGATTGTTAGAATTCAAGTGGGAATTCTTTTGTTGATTTGCCTAAGAAAAATTAGGGTGATTTTTCCAACCTAGATTATAAGTGTTAATATAGGGATTTTTTTTCTACCTAATTGATGTGCACAATTCGGATCTCAATACCACTTAACAAAATAACACACAATTGATTCCAATTTCCAATTAGAATAGCGTGAACAAGATTGATGATAGAATCCCCAAATGGTGTGAAAACAAGAACCAACAACCTTAAATGGCATGAACCAAATTAAGAAGCACTACAATTGGATTCCAATACTAACCGAATACAATTAGAACAATTCAATTCCAATTCCCACAATTGACGTGAAAACCTAGCAGTACGAGAACCCTAATTTGGCGTGAATGGAACAAATAAAATCAACCAATTATAAACTAGATATTACTCACTAGCAATAATTGAATGCAACTTAGGAAATCTTGATATGATTCACAAGGATTCCTTAAGCCAACTGGCCACAATTTCACAAATGAAATTGATAAGAGTAAGGTGGCGTGAAGAGGAGCACTCCTATGACAACAAGTTTCAGATGTATAATGTTCAAAAAGTCCCCTTCTAACCTTACTTTGCAAGTATTTATACTTGCTCTAAATAGGGCAAATTTAACAAAGAAAATTACAAGTGAAAAGAAATAAGTGTGGTTAGTTTTGTACTAAAGAAAATTACAAGTAAAACCCTCATAAGTGGCCGGCTTCTTACACCTTCCATGGAACATTATTGGACCGGTTCTTCTTTGTTTTATGTTGATCTATGAATGACCCACAATTGAGCATTAGTGAATTTACCCGTCATTCTATAAAACTGACAAATGTACCTGCTACAATGTAGAGACAAATTATTATGAAATAAATAAAGATAACATGTAGATGTCTGGAATCATTAGTTCAAATTAGATTCCCCACTATTGGATCCAGAGGTTTGATTCCCATTAGCTCCTTCGGCTTTTGAAAGATTTGTCCTCAAATTTAAGGGGTCTTTTCTTGGACTAACATCTCGTGTTTGCATGTGCTTGTTAACCTGAAGTCCTGAGTAGCCATTAGTTTTACTGATCTGTTCTTGGAATGTGTGAACTTCGGATGGAGACATAGGAGTCAAGATAACCCGTGCACCATCTTTCTGAAACATATAAGTGTTTTTGAACCCGTCATATAGCACCTTCTTGTCAAACAACCAAGGCTTACCCAGCAGTATACGAAAGGTGCACATAGGAAGAACATCACAGATAGTCTCATCATTGTATCCATCTTTTATACTGAATGACACCTTTGCCCTTTGTATAACATGCAAACTACCTCGTTCATCTAGCCAATGTAATTTATAAGGGTGTGGATGTGGACTAGTGACTAGTTGTAAGTTATTTACTAATGCAGCAGATACGACATTAGTGCAACTATCACCATCGATGAAAAGAACGCATAAGTTACCTCGAATCTGACAAGGTGTGTGGAATAGGTTCTCCCTCTATATGTCCCTGACATCTGGAGATATCGTCATCACCTTGCGTAACACATTAATAAGTAAATATTTATCATCTCCCTTGTCCTCATGTGTCTCAACATCATGATCATCATAATATTCTTGTAGTGTTATGGATAAATCTGTAGGCTCGATAACTTCTTCTTAACCATCTTAATTATTTCCTTCCATAACAGTCATCACCCTTTTGTTGGGACACTGCACAACCATGTGTCTAAAACCCATTCATTTGAAACATTTAATTTGGTGCATTTTCCCATTGGTTAACCCTGGCACTGTTTGCTTGAAATCAATTTCAACAACCTCTTTTCCTTTCCCAGAAATCTCCCTCTCCCTATTAGTGTTAGAGATATTCTTGTCCATAGTCTTAACATGTTCCCCTATTCCTTTTTGTCCTCCCATTTGACCATCTGACTTAAGAGGTTTAGTAGAAGTTCCATACCTATTACTAGCTGCTCAGAAAGGGTTGGATCGCCTATGTCACTCCACTTTCAGGGCTAACTAGATAGCCTCATCAAGTGTATTATACCTTTGTAGCTCTATAACGCAAGCAATTTCATACTTCAACCTAGACACAAATCATGCTAGGGTTTGCTCAGGAGGCTCGATTGACCCACATCTGATCATTAGTGTCTCAAATTCCTATACATAATTGTTAATTGTTTTGCCTCCCTGCTTCAGTGTTTGGAGACATATAAATAGCTCCTGCCTATAATGCTTAGGTATAAACCTTTTCCTCAATAGCTATTTCATGTCCCGCCAAGTATGTATATCAGCCTCCCCATCTCTTTGTCCATTAACCACAAGATTTTTCCACTATAAGGCGGCATAGCTTATGAATTCCACAGCTGCAAGACGAACCCGAGTGTTATCATCAATCTCATAGCACTCGAAAAAACCCTCAACTTTATCCTCTTAATCCAAATAATCATCTGCAGAACCCCTGCCATCGAATGAAGGCATCTGCAATTTCACATACTCCAATCCACGAGGTAGTTTGAACTCCTTGTTTGGGTAAGGTTCATTATCAAAATTATCATCTCTTTCCTCCCTAAGAGCATGATAATCTCCTTCCATTCTCTTGCCCCTATTACCTCCAATAGCTCCCTCTCTGTGAACATTCGAAGGGACTACTTTAGGTGGGGGTGCCTGAGGATTTGCCATTGGTGGTTGTAGCATTGTCATTTGATCTATCTGTGTTGCTAATGTAGCAACAATGGTGGTGTGATCTTGCAATTGCTCCTCCAATGTTCTTCTACTTGTAACTTGATGACCCTAACCTCCACCAACTTGACTATTGGCCTCATTGCCAATTCCCCCATTCACACTATCATTCAACATGGTTGATGAATTGATCTGTTGAAACATAAAACAATTTAAGACAACTACAATATACTTCACGTCAAATGCAATACACACAACACTTCACATTTTAACATACACACACACTTCCACACTTCAATACACAACCACTACTACACACCCACAATGCACAACAATCATTCCATGGTACACACACATACTTACGGTGTAGCAACCTTCAAATCACAACACACACTCTACGCCACAAACACACACTCACGGTACAGCACACATTCTACGACTGCACTTCTAATCACGGCAACAAATAAAATGGAAACAATTATAGACACTTCTCCAAATGGTAAGTAAATAACTCTAACTAGTCAAAGTGCATTATGGTGATCAATACACAATAACTCCCTCAACTTAATGATTGATTTTGAAATTCAAAATGTTTCCTAATCCTCCATGCAAGAAGAGAAAATCTGGAAATGAAAATGCAATTCTAATCATGAAATCCTCAAGAAAATGCACATCCCCTTCTTCCACAAACAATCAACTTACGATAAGATGAAGAATATGAAGGATTGATTCTAAAATTCAACTTTCAATTCTGCAACAACAAGGTATATCACAATACAATCACTTACAATTACTTCAATTAAGAAATGGATGAATAAGAACCCTACATCCCAAATTGAAGATTGATAGAGCCATTTTATACTTAATCTTTATAGTATAAATTGTGTTAATTCATTATTGATTTTATAGAAATCATAAGGAAATGGTACTTAATTATATTATGGTGATAAATCAGGTTAAATGGAGTCAAGGATGCTAATTCAAGTAAATTAGAGAAGTCATCTACAAGTTGGATCAAGATAAGGATTTACACCGCTGGAGGGAAGTACATGGGCGTGTAATTGAAGTACATGGCCGTGTATATGGTTTTGAATCAACAGGAAGATACACGGTTGAAGTACACGGCCGTGTATTGGAAGCACGGTTTGAGGCACGGCCATGGCGCAAATCGTGTTACACACTGGACGAAAAGGCGGAAATGTGGACTTTCAACAGAGAGAGACACGGCTTAGGGCACGGCCATGGTGGCAGCCGTAGGAGAAACCATGCTTGGAGCCGTGGTGGAAGCTAGACGTGCCAAGGAGAAGAACTTGTAGATCATGGACAGAGGAAGGCACGGTTGAAAATCTAGCCGTGGGTGGAGCCGTGCTACACACTGGACATGGAAGATGATACGTGAATTATGCACAGAGGAAGGCACAGCTTGACCCACGGCCGTGTGGTAGGGCGTGCCAAGCAGACGAAGATTCACTTCTCGAAATCTACTTGGAAAAGGAAAGATATTTTCGTATCTTGCTAGCAAAAGATCACATGCCATCCCTCTAACAATATAAATAGAACCAACCTTAGAGGGTGAGGACAACTTTTGAATCTTTTAATCTGGAATCTTTGGATCATCTTGGAGGCAGAGCAGGCAACCGGGTTCATCATGTCTCTACTTTTTATTTTTGTTTTGTTGATGAACATGAGTAGCTAAGCTACTTTTCTAGCCATAGGGTCATAGATGTTTAATTCTCCACGAATTGTGAGGTCTAATTGACTTGTATTTAATCTATTCGTTGTTTTTGGATATTCATATATCTTCTGATCGTTTTGTCATTATTATCTTTCTTGATTGGTATGAATAGAGCTCTTCTACTCAATTAGCAAGTTAATGTATTGTCAACTAGCACGTCAAATCCGTAATTGTTTGATTGTTCTAGTCTCAGTGACACAATAACATGTTTGATTATAAAATAGATGATCGAATTCATGTTATGGAGGTGTGTGATCATGTTTAAATAGGTTATCTTATAATCTACTGGCATGAATTGGTGGTCTCTCTAGTTTTTAATGCTATTGGTAGATTAAATCCTAAGCGCTTGTCTGGGGTTGTGTAATCGATAAGAGAAATAACCAAAGAGCTTCTCTTGGTTATCGAGGAAGTACGGAGAGATAGGCTGTTAGAGCTTGTTAATAACCATAACCAGTTTATCTAGGAATAAGAATAGAAAACATTTGCATCGATGATCAATTCCTTGAATTAAACTATCTTGATTCCTTTGGCTAGGCTTTTATCAATATACGATTATATTATCTTGCTTCGACTTTATTTTGATTCATAAACAAAACCCCCCCCCCTCATTTTCTTTTCATCTTTATGCCCTTTGAATAGAAATATCTTTAACCAATCCCTATGGATTCGACCCTACTTACCACTATATGCAAATCATATAATTGTCTAGGAGTAGGTTTTATTTTTGTTGGATTCGACACCCATCAAATTTTGGCGTCGTTGCCGGGATTGGTGTCAAATTTATTTCTATTCTTGTATGACTCGTTCTTCTCAGACAGGTGAACTAACTTATAATCCGGAGATTGAGAAGACTCTAAAGAGGCTACGACAAGAAACTAGATCATCCACTAGACTGAACTTAGCATCGGATTTGTCTGATTCATCCCTTGATTCAGAAAAAGAAGACGATATGGCAAATCCCGAGAGAACCTTAAGGGAGTTGGCTGCGCCGGATGTGAATCAACAACCACTTTGTATTCACTACCCCGAACTAGCCGTGGAATTCGAGTTAAAATCTGGGTTGATACATCTGCTACCCACCTTTCATGGTCTTGAGAATGAAGATCCTCATAAACATTTGAAAGAGTTTCATATAGTGTGCTCTAGTATGAGGCCGCAAGGAATAACCGACGATCAAATCAAGCTGCGCGCTTTTCCAATTTCTTTAAGTACTAAAGCTAAAGATTGGTTGTTTTATTTGCCTCCAGGTTCTATAACCACATGGACTGATATAGTGAGACTCTTCTTGGACAAATTCTTCCCCGCATCTAGAGCCGCTGGTATAAGAAGAGAAATTTGTGGTATAAAACAGAGGGACACCGAGACTCTTCATGAGTATTGGGAGAGGTTCAAGCAACTGTGTGCAAGCTGCCCACAACATGGGATATCTGAACAACTCCTCATCCAATATTTTTACGAAGGCCTACTTCCGATGGAGAGGAAGATGATGGATGCTGCAAGTGGAGGCGCCATAGTAAACAAAACCCCTGGTCAAGCTAGGGAATTGATCTCCATTATGGCTGCCAATTCGCAACAATTTGGGTATAGGCATGATAAATTTTCAAGGAAGGTAAATGAGGTAAGTGTTTCTAACCTTGAACATCAAATTTCTGACCTAACCTCCCTTGTGCAGCAGCTAGCTCTTGGAAATACCCAACAGGTGAAAGCTTGTGGAATTTGTGCTGCTCCTAATCATCCGACCGACATGTGCCCCACATTGTAAGATGACAACCATGAACACGCCAATGCTGTAGGCGGATTTCCAGGACAACCGCAGAGGAAGTATGATCCCTATTTAAATACTTACAATCCCGGATGGAGGGATCATCCTAACTTCCGATATGGCAATAACCCTCAACATTTCCAACAATTCCAGTCTAAGCCATCACACCAAGTACCCCAAGCTCCTTCCACTTCAGGTATGTCTCTTGAGGACATTGTTAAGTCTCTCGCTGTTAATACCAAACAATTTCAGGAGGAAACAAAGCAAAGCATTCAAAACTTGGAGCATCAGGTAAGCCAACTTGCTTTAGCTGTCAATAGGTTAGAAACTCAAGGTAAGTTACCTTCTCAAACTATTCCAAACCCGAAGCAAAGCGTTAATGCCATTACCTTGAGAAGTGGAACAGAATTGCAGGGATCAAATAAGAAAGGAAATCCGTCTAATCCTGAAGAAGAGACCAAGAAAGAGACTTCGACTCCGAGCCAGCAGGGCGACCAGATTAGCAAGTCTCTAGTTGAGCCATCGAAGGTCACATTGATACCACCTCCTTTCCCCTCCAGATTAGCGAAATCCAAGAAGGAAGCGGAAGAAAAAGAGATTCTGGAAATGTTTCGTAAAGTCGAGGTAAATATTCCTATACTTGATGCAATTAAGCAAATACCGCGCTATGCTAGATTCCTCAAGGACTTGTGCACTAACAAAAGGAAGCTGAAAGGCAATGAAAAGATTAGTGTGAGTGAAAATGTTTCAGCTATTATTCAGAAGAAGCTTCCTCCTAAATGCAAGGATCCAGGTATGTTTACTATTCCTTGCAAAATAGGTAATCTTGGAATCGCTAAAGCCATGTGTGATTTAGGAGCTTCTATCAATGTCATGCCTTTGTCTGTTTATCAACGTTTAAATGTTGGTCCCTTGAAGGAAACGGGTGTCATTGTTCAACTTGCTGACAGGTCCAATGTTTATCCTGAGGGAGTTTTAGAGGATGTTTTAATTCAAGTCAATGGGTTGGTTTTTCCTGCTGATTTTTATGTGCTTGACATGGACGATAGTGATTCTCATACTTCATCACTAATATTATTAGGGCGACCATTCCTTAAGACTTCTAAAACGAAAATTGATGTAAATGATGGCACCCTTGCTATGGAATTTGATGGTGAAGTGATTAAATTTAACATTTATGATGCCATGAAACATCCTAGCGATATCTCCACTGTTTTTGTTGCGGATGTTATTAACCCATCACCACAGGCACCCAAGCTGGAATCAAAATCCTTATCCGAACATCTAGCCAGGAACGTCTAGCCAAAGACGTTAAAGAAAGGCGCTTCATGGGAGGCAACCCATGTCAAAAAAAAAAAAAGAAATTTCTTTTAGTTTTGTTTTTCTTTAGTTTTGTTTTGTTTTAGTTTAGTTTGTTTTGATTTTAGTGTAGTTTTGAACTCTTTGGATCAGCTGCAGCAAGGATACACATAATCAGATGACACTTTCCAGAGCTTAAGGGTGAACTCCAATACCAGGGAAGTACCAGTATTTCCTTTCTCTTATCCTCTAATGTTCCTTGAGTTGTTCATTCCTCTTTCATTGTGCTGAATTTGGAACAGTCAGGACACTGTTCAAGTTAAGTGTGGGGGAGAGGATAATACAATATAGAGAATAGAGAACTAACTTATACTCTGAATGTTTGTCCTTAAGCAATTTTAAGCTAAAATTGTTTCAAAATTATCATGACATCTGGAGATTGTACTAAATGTTGTAATAAGCATCTACAAAATGTGAAATTGACTTGTTCAAATGTTTTACTCACCCACTGCTGTGATTAGAATACATGGTTAAAATTAAGTAGTGAAATCTTTAAGAAACAAATTTACCTTGTATTTAGCTTTAGAATTGGAAGTCTAAGAGTAAGTCGAGTCCCTAAGTGAAAAATAAACAAGTTTACTTCTAGGTTATATTAGCTACTGTATACTCTTTGAAGTTGTTTGTAAAGCAATCATAACACTTAGTGAAAAAAAAAAAAGAAAGAATCAAGCATAGCCATTACTCCAATGATTCAACTAATTGAGTTAAGAGTGTTCAAACTTGAATTTTAGAGTGAGGAAGAGTCCGTAGGGGTATCTCAAAACCCGGTCACTTGAGTGATGAGCTCGGGATGTTGCCGACTCAATGAACTCACTATAACGATAAGGGCGAAAAAGGAAAAAGTTCATGAAAAGAAGCGGGCAAAAACCCGTCAAAATAGATGCTTGAATAGATCAAAAGAACATGAATGTAAACATTCATTGAATAAAACAAGACGTATAAAAGGGAGAATATCTAGCAAAGAGCTTATACCATATGCTTTTACTTTATACTGCAAGGATTATATGCTTGATAATATCCAATGAAGTTTAATTGGGTGTTTTTCCTTAGTGGATTAAGTATTTACTTTTGGAATAAAAATTCGTTTGCTAAACATGAGGATTAAAGTTTGTTTTGTTTAGATTAGCTATTAAATTTTGTCCATGGTAATTTGATCACAGGAAACCAGTTTAGTTTGGTTGAAGTAGTAGACATTAAAATTACAAGTCATGAATTACAAATGAATAGATGCTTGGAATGATGAAAAGAAAGTTTGTATAATCTATGACAGATTTCTCAATTGATTTGATTCAATTGCTTGAGGACAAGCAAGAGTTTAAGTGTGGGGGAATTTGATAGAGCCATTTTATACTTAATCTTTATAGTATAAATTGTGTTAATTCATTATTGATTTTATAGAAATCATAAGGAAATGGTACTTAATTCTATTATGGTGATAAATCGGGTTAAATGGAGTCAAGGATGCTAATTCAAGTAAATTTGAGAAGTCATCTACAACTTGGATCAAGACAAGGATTTACACCGCCGGAGGGAAGTACATGGGCGTGTAATTGAAGTACACGGCCGTGTAATTGAAGTACACGGCCGTGTACTTGGTTTTAAATTAACAGGAAGATACACGGTTGAAGTACACGGCCGTGTATCGGAAGCACGGTTTGAGGCACGGCCATGGCACAAACCGTGTTACACACTGGACGAAAAGGCGGAAATGTGGACTTTCAACAGAGAGAGACACGGCTTAAGGCACGGCCGTGGTGGTAGCCGTGGGAGAAACCATGCTTGGAGCCATGGTGGAAGCTAGACGTGCCAAGGAGAAGAACTTGTAGATCATGCACAGAGGAAGGCACGGTTGAAAATCTAGCCGTGGGTGAAGCCGTGCTACACACTGGACACGGAAGATGATACGTGAATTATGCACAGAGGAAGGCACGGCTTGACCTAGGGCCGGTAATGCGGGCCGTCTGGGCCGGCCCGCCCCGACCCGCACCGGCCCGCGGGTCATCGTGGGTTGGCCTGCACTGGCCCGCAAGGCTGGCGGGTCAGAAAAGTCGACCCGCCCCGCCCCGCGGGCCAAGCGGGCCAACTCGCAATGACCCGCAAAATTTTTTTTTTTTCCTTGTGCAAAAAATAAAAAAAAAAAAACTACAACCAAATTGAATACATGAATTGATCTCATTTAAGCTAGCCACTACATGTGAATTAACTCTAGTGAACATCTATGCTACACAGACATATATATATTGTACTCGTAATTTGTTAAATCCTTATTAGATTCATGCAAATATATAACTTAAAAATAAAAAAGATGCCCTTACATATAAGTATTAAAAGATTGAAGACAATACCAAAAAGTTTTTAGTAGGAATAATTTCTCTATGGTGTTCACCCTCTCAAATACGCGTCTACAAACGGTCTCATACACGGCCGTGTATGGGGACCGTGTATGATTCTGTGGAAATCTTGATCGAATATACGGTCACGATGCACGGCCGTGTATGGGGACCGTGTATGATTCTATGGAAATCTTGATTGAATACACGGTCACGATACACGGCCGTGTATGGAGACCGTGTATGATTTTGTGGAAGTCTACCAATCACTACACGCCCGTGTGTTCAGGCCGTGTGTCCCGTGTCTCTTGTGCCTCCATCATTTGTAAACAAAGTAAATTAGATTAGTTGACATTTAAGTTACTCTCTCTCTCTTTTTCTTACTATAAAAATGATGCTTGAATAGAGACTTCAATTTATATGTACTTAAAACGATAATCAAGCAATTAAGATAAAGTACTTTTCAGTTTTTACTAATTACATAGGAAAACAAATATAATAATGAAGCAAATAAAATTACATATATAAATCAATCATCACTATCATAATCATCAATAACTAAATTGGAGTCTCCTTTCGATGAAGTAGTTGCAGTCCCACCCACACTCCTATTGTCTTCTTCTTGATCTACAATTTATAAGATTACACATATAATTAGGAATATATTATATTAGGGTGAATACATTAAAATAAATTATTGGAAATAGAACAAAAAAAATTACCTTCACATGCAAATCCTTGTAACCAATTTCGTGTACAAATGAGAGCTTCTATATTGGATGGAAGCATAGAACTGCGATACTTATTAAGTACATGAGCGCCGATACTGGAAGCTGACTCCGACGCTACAGTAGTAATTGGAATGCTAAGCACATCGGAGGCCATGATAGATAAATCAGGATATCTCTGGCTTTGACTCTTCCAATGTTGTAACACATCCAATTCTGAGTAGAAGTCCATATCCATTACTGGCTCATCTAGATAAATATCTAAAGAAGATTTACCAGAACTTTGTACTTCTACTTGATGGTATCGGAATTCCTACATTATTAAGAAAAAACTATTTACATACCAATATATATTACAAAAAAAATTATTGAGGAAATAAAAAATTATTAAACTTACTACTAATGTAGCAAAATCAATCTCCAAGCCCTTTCCAGCTTTATGTGTTGCTGCTCCCTTACTGCTGCTACCTCCAGATATGTCTTGTGTTTGAGGAGATGATCCAACCTGATTGCTTCTACTTCTAGATATGTGATCTGTTTTGCTCTTCTCATATTCTCCATAAAGTTTATATAACTTGCTTTTTATATGAGCCATCTTCTCTTCACAAGTGAGGGGATCAAGTTTGTTAAAACAGAAGCTCAAAAAATCAAATTTCATTCGAGGATCAAAGATTGCTCCAAGTGCAAGGATAACACTATAATCACTCCAATACTTATCGAACTTCTGTTTCATTCTAATGGACATCTCCCTTATGACATGATCTTCACTATTTAAATTTTCATTGAGCAAGCATTCAATCCTCCATACTTGCAAAAAATAGTGGTTTGATGTTGGATATGATGATCCTGACATCAAATTGGTGATACTATGAAACGGGCTCAAAAACTTGCATATCTTTTCTACTCTTTCCCACTCATCAATGGTTGGACAGTATTTGTAATGACGATCATTCAATTGAAAGCAAGAAAAAGCACGTCGATACCTGAGTGCGCTATCAAGCATAAGATAAGTGGAATTCCATCTAGTAGTTACATCCAAGCGCAAACCGATATTCGTATCAATGTTGCCAACCTGTTCAACACACTCCAAAAAGTGTTTCATTCTACTCTCAGAACCCTTCACATACTTCACACTTTCCCTTACTTTGTGCAATGCTTCACTACTTACATCCAATCCTTCTTTAACGATCAAGTGAAGAATATGAGCACAACATCTAATATGAAAAAACTCACCACCACATAACAAACTATGTTGTAAATTCAATTGCTCTTTCAGAAAATCTTGCATACAATCATTTGCAGATGCATTATCCAATGTAAGGGAGAATATCTTCCTATCTATGCCCCAATCTTTCAGAAATTCAAATACTTTTTTCGACAACTCAAGCCCTGAGTGAGGAGGGGCATTTTAGAAAAAGCAAGAATTTTATTATTCAATTTCCAATTGGCATTCACATAATGTGCAGTCAAACAAATATATCCCTCACTAGTAGAAGCAATCCATAAATTAGAGGTCAAGCATACTTTCCCTGGAATTTTTTGCAAAATTTGTTTCAAAATCTCCTTCTGAGTCAAATATAAATTCCAAACATCTGATGTAGCAGTTTTTCTACTGATTGGCTTATAATCAAGATTATATAGCCTTATAAACTGTGTAATCCTCCTATATTCAACAAATGAAAATGCAGATCATGCTCAATAATAGCCATAGCCATGACCTCATGAGCAAATTTAGGATCAGGTTTTCTTGATCTTAACTTCCCCGCATGATCAATTATCATATCACCAACATCATGATATCTAGGAATTTGACTCAAACGACACTCCTCTATATGTCGACGTAAAGATGAAGTTCCATGTGAATGTGTTTCAATCACATATTCCTTCCCACATGCTTTACACTTAGCCCTATTTTTACCATCATTCCCAATACCAATTTTTGTAAATAATTCCCAAACTTGAGAAGAAGAGCTACCTACTCGAGCCTTCTTACCTGCACATTCTTCAGATTGAGAAGATCCTGGTTGTAGATTATCGTTATGCCCACCAACTTCAGATACATGATCCACATTAATAGGTTCCATTGGTTCTATTGCAGCCTCGTTACTTATAGGATCCATTCTGTAAATATAAAAAAATATTATTAGTAGTAGTTAAATATATGTAAATAATTAAATATAACCACCACACACCATACGACCACCACCACCCTACTCTCCATTCTCCATTCTCCATTCAAGGCGAATTGGAGATAAAAGCAAGTAAAAAGGGGAATGCTTTGAAGAAAGGAAGTTACATGGTTTTACAAACGGCCGTGTGAAGGAATCAGGAGACTACACGGTTAGGATACACGCCCGTGTATCAGCGTGGAAGAGTTTGTAGGACAGATCAGTACACGGTTAGGAATACACACCCGTGTAAACCAACCGTGCATAGGAACACATTGAGGATGACACACGGTTGAGTTACACACCCGTGTAGTCAACCGTGTATGAAGAACAAAGAAGCCAGAGGCATACACGGCTATTACAAACGGCCGTGTGGGATATATATGCCCAGAGTTCACTGAGTTAGAGAGATACACGGTTTTTATACACGACCACCACACCACACGGCCCACACCACCACACCACGCCACATGGCCACCCCACACGGCCACACCACACCACACGGCTAAACCACCAGCCACACACAATATAGTAGAGGACAATAGTAGAGAAAAGAGAATTGTTTTACCTTAATTAACGGCGTCTAAAAGGTGGCCGGCGGTGGTGGCACAACGTCGGTCTAGCTGCGAAGTATTGGGGGTGCACGGATGGTGGGGTCTGGGGTGGGCTGCCAGCTGCGTTGGAACTTATACAACTTCGACTTCTTCAATGTGGCGTGGGCGTGGCATCACTGGCACTGGCATGGCAAATTGGCAATTTGAATTTTGAACCGCACCCGTCGGCTTGGCGGCGTCACTTCAAGTCTTCAACCGGTCATCTCACTTCTCAGTTGGCGGTGGTGGTGCAGGGCATGGTCATCATGTCGTCCTCGTCACGTCGTGCAGTAGGTCATCGTACGTGCGTGTCATCTCAAGCCGACGTTACCGTGCCGTGATGGTGCTGCCGTGCAGTGCAAAGTGCAACTGCAGAATCCGGCAGGTTGGCCCGCAGCCCACGGGGGATTACCCGCCCTACCCCACGGGCCAAGCGGGCGCGGGCCAAAATGGCCCGCACCCTTGCGGGTCAGATTTTTTTTGCCCGCCCCGCATATTTTTGCGGGCGGGGCGGGTCAACTTGCGAACCCACCCTGCAATTCCCACCCCTATCTATCATTGTCTTTGATCTAAGCCAATCATTCATAGCCTTATCTTTTTGGGGTCTACATATCATCTATAAACACAATCAAAATTTTATTTAAGTACTCCCAGAACACCCAATTAATCAAATCCATGAAAGTCGTTGGTGCATTCGTGAGTCCAAATGGCATTACCTAGAACTTATAGTGCTCATACATTATTTTAAAAGCAGTTTTCTGGATGTCCTCCTCCTTGATCCTCAATTGATGATACCTAGATCTTAGGTAGATTTTTGAAAAGACTTAAGTCCCTTGTAGTTGATCAAATAAATCATTTATCCTTGGAAGGGGATATTTATTTTTTATGGTAGCTTGATTTAGTTTCCAATAGTTAATGCATAACCTCATACTAATATCCTTCTTCTTTACGAATAGCACAAGCGCACCCCAAGATAAGACAGTAGGTCTGATAAATTTCTTATCTAGTAACTCTTTCAACTGCTTCTTCAGTTTTACCAACTCAATAGGAACCATATAATACGAGGCTTTGGAATAAGAGTCGTACTAAGTATCACATCTATACAAAATTTGATCTCCTTTGCTAAAGGTAAGCCTAGCAAGTCTTTAAGGAAGACTTTTGTAAATTCTCTCACTACAAGTACTTGATCAATCTTCACAACATCGTTAGATTCAGTAGTCATTGAAACTACCATGCTCTTACCCCACAATTCATATGTGAACAACCTTATTGGTCTTTGTGCTTCAAGCTTGAAATATAAGGGTTCTTCTCCTAATGCTCTGAAACGGATCGTCATACTATGACAATCAATGGTTGCATGGTGTCTAAATAACCAATCAACTCCCAGTATCATATAAAAAATTTATCATCTCCAAAACCAAAAGGTCTGTAGATAGAATCCTACCCTCTACTTTGATACTAGCATTCTTACATATTTTGGTTAAGTCTTTACCTACACCCATAGGTGTACTCATACTTAAAGTATCATTCAACATCTCCACATGAATATTACAAATATGCCTAAAGGAATTAGACACTGATAGAGCCATTTTATACTCAATCTTTATAGTATGAAGTGCGTTAATTTATTATAGATTTTATAGAAATCATAAGGAAATGGTACTTAATTCTATTATGGTGATAAATCAGGTTAAATGGAGTCAAGGGTGCTAATTCAAGTAAATTAGAGAAGTCATCTACAACTTGGATCAAAGACAAGGATTTACACCGCCGGAGGAAAATACATGGGCATGTAGTTGAAGTACACGGCCGTGTACTTGGTTTTGAATCAACAGGAAGATGCACGGTTGAAGTACACAGCCGTGTATCTATCTAGAAGGAGGCACGGGTTGAGGCACGGCTATGGTGCAAACCGTGCTACACACTGCATGAGAAGGAGAGAGACACGGCTTGTGACACGGCCGTGGTGGAAGACGTGGTGGAAGCTTGATGAAGTCGTGCCATATACTAAACAACGAGGAGAAATTGTGGAACATCGACCAGAGGATGGCACGGCTTGAGATCTGACCGTGGTATAAGCCGTGGCACACACTGATCATGGATGAAGACTTGTAAATTACCCACAGAGGAAGGCACGGTTTGACCCACGGCCGTGTGGTAGGACATTCCAGGCGGACGATTATTCGCTTCTCGAAATTTACTTGAAAAAGGAAAGATATTTTCGTATCTTGCTAGCAAAAGATTACCTGCCATTCTTTTAACAATATAAATAGAACTAACCCTAGAGGGTTATGGTCATCTTGAATCTTGGATCATCTTGGAGACAAGAAGAAAGGAGGAGGCAGAGCAGGCAACCGGGAACAGAGGCTTATTATGTTTTTATTCTTAATTTTCGTTTTTATGATGAACATGTGTAGCTAAGAACTTTTTCTAGCCAAAGGGTCATAGAAGTTTGATTCTCCACGAATTGTGAGATCTAATTGAGTTGTCTTTAATCTATTCTTTGTTTTTGGATATTCATATATCTTCTGAACGTCTTGTCATTATTATCTTTATTGATTGGTATGAATTAGAGCTCTTCTACTCAATTAGCAAGTTAATATATTGTCATCTAGCACGTCAAATCCGTAATTGTTTGATAGTTCTAGTCTCGGTGACACGATAACATGTTTGATTATAAAATAGATGATCGAATTCATGTTATGGAGATGTATGATCTTGTTTAAATAGGTTATCTTATAATCTACTGGCATGAATTGGTAGTCTCTCTAGTTTTTAATGCTATTGATAGATTAAATCCTAAGAGCTTATCTAGGGTTGTCTAATCGATAAGAGAAATAATCAAAGAGCTTGTTTTGGTTATCGAAGAAGTACGGAGAGATAGGTTATTAGAGCTTATTAATAACCATAACCAGTTTATCTAGAAATAAGAATAGAAAACATTTGCATCGATGATCAATTCCTAGAATTAAACTATCTTGATTCCTTTGGCTAGGCTTTTATCAACTTTCGACTTTATTATATTGTTTCAATATTATTTGATTCACAAACAAAACCCCCCCATTATTCTTTTCCTCTTTATTCGCTTTGAATAGAAATATATTTAACCAATCCCTATGGATACGACCCTACTCACTACTATACGCAAATCTGTCTAGGAGTAGGTTTTATTTTTGTTGGATTCGACACCCATCAGACACACATGGATGTGTTGCATCAGTATCAAACAAAGCATAAGCACTAGTGGAGTGTATAAATAACATATTTGCTAAAGCATCCATGTCTAGTGTGTCTTGATGTTGCAATACAAATACACAAGCTGGGTGTTCTTTGTTTTAATCCTATTGGCTGAGATTGATAAGATCACATTATACTTATATTTTCTTTTGGACTTATATTAAATTTATTTCAATATTATAAAGAAAATATAAAGAAATGATATTTAATGGTGTTTAATAAAAATATTGCATGAGGATTCACAAAATTGAAGAAGCGAGCGGAGGATTGCAATACAAATACACAAGTGTTTCATGCAATATTTTTATTAAATTTTTCACTAAGGGATTAAGAGAAATTATTTTAAAGATATTAGGCAATCATATAATTGGGAAATTTATGATTGTGAATTAGAATCCTCGTTTGATTTTAATTAGCGGGAGCTATTAAATTAAATTGGGGTAACATTACTTTAAAACTTGATAAAGGATTAAGGTTTTGTTAATTTCTTGTAAAAATCCATATAGCTATGAGTTATTATAACATGAAGGCAATATGATTAGTAGGATTAGGGTGGATTCTATTTCCCACCATCAATTTATCATTTTTCAAACATAATCCTCTTTTTGAGCATTTAGCATAATTCATTCAATTCTCATCAAACATCATTGCCTAAATAATAGTAGAAATTGATAAAGGTCTATTACTTAATCAATCTTCGTGGTTCGACACTCTTCTCTTACTATATTACTTGATCCGATCTGGTACACTTGCCGGTATTTATTCACGCTCATTTTATATCTCTTTTTGCGTGGATCAAGTTTTTGGCGCCATTGCCGGGGATTGATTAATATTAGACCATCTTCAGATTCTATTGTTAATTTAGGCGCAATTATTTTGTTATTTAATTTGTTATCATTGTGTGATTTTTTCCTATTCTCTTTGAATTTCTTTTTATGCGCAAGAGTAGAAGTGCTGAACTTTTACCAATTAATCTTGAGATAGAACGCACCTTGTGACAACTTAGAAGAGAGCAGAGAAGAAAGGAAGAAGAGAACATGGCAGATGAGAACAACAATCAGATTCAGGGTGTTAGTAGAGCACTTCGGGAATACACGATACCTGTTGTTTCAGGTCCTGCAATAAGAAGACCAACAATTCAGCCTAACAATTTTGAGTTAAAACCAGCACTCGTTCAAATGGTTCAATCAAATCAATTCGGAGGATATCCAAATGAGAGTCCTGATGAGCATATTGCAGTATTTCTTCAATATTGTAATACAGTGAAAATGAATAATATATCTGATGATGTAATTAGGCTACAACTTTTTCCGTTTTCACTTAGAGAAAAAGCTAGGGCTTGGTACAATTCATTGCCACAAGACTCTATAACCACTTGGGTTGATCTCTCATCTAAATTTTTAAGGAGATTTTTTCCACTAGCTAGAACTGCTAGGTTAAGAAATGACATCACGAACTTCACTAAGTTTAGTGGTGAATTACTTTATGAAGCATGGGAAAGATTCAAAGAGGCAATTAGAAAATGCCCCCATCATGGATTACCAGATAATCTCCTTATTGAGATATTTTATCTCAGTTTAGATGACACATTGAGATCTCTGGTAGATGCTGCTTCTGGTGGTGGACTAATGAGTAAGACATATGAAGAGGCTAGTGCTTTGATAGATGAAATGGCCTCTAGTGCACATAATTGACAACATGAAAGAGGTAAGTCTAGAGTAGCATCTGTCAATGATATGGACACCTTAACAGCTCAGATTTCTGCTCTTACCGCTCAGGTAAGTAAACTCACCTCTGCACCATCTTTTAATGTTAATCAAATTGCTTGTTGTGAGTCATGCTCAGGACCACACTCAACTCTTGAGTGCCCATCTGGAAACTGCTCCTCCTCATCCCATGGAAAACAGGTAAACTTTGTAGGCAACCTCCAGAGAGGTACTCAAGGACCATATTCGAATACATACAATCCTGGGTGGCGCAATCATCCAAACTTCTCATGGAGGAATGAGAATCAAGCACTTAACCCACCCCTTGGATTTCCCAGACAAACCTTTGCTCAGAATGCCTATTCTCAACAGCAGCCCACTTAGATGGAAGAGCTCATGAGGAGCTACATGCAAAAGACTGACACCCTCCTGCAAAACTAACAAGCTTCTATTAGAAACTTGGAGGGTCAGCTCGGTCAAATTGCACAGCAGCTAAGTACTAGACCCTCAGGGTTTTTTCCTAGCAAAACTGAGGAGAACACCCATCATGTCAATGCCATCATGCTAAGGAGTGGTAAGGAAGTGAAGAAAGCTAAAAGGCAGGTAAAAATTCAAGAGAAAGATCCAGAGAAAGGTAAGTAGAAGGAGGAGGAACTCACACCCAAAGCACCAGTGTTGCAGCCTTATGTTCCACCTATCCCTTTCTCAGGAAGAATCAAGCAGAGGGAATTGGAAGCCCAGTTTGCCAGGTTTTGTGACATATTTAAAGGGCTTCAAATTAATATACCTCTTAGAGGCCTTGAAGCAAATTCCATCCTATGCCAAATTCATGAAAGAGCTACTCTCTAATAAAAGATCCATGGAGAGTGTTGAGAAAGTAATGCTTCTTAGCGAGAGTTCAGCTGTCATAGAGAAGAAATCTGCTCAGCTACCTAGAAAGCTAAAAGATCAGGGAAGTTTCAGTATACCTTGCACCATTGGTAATATTGATTTTGAGAATGTTTTGAATGATTCTGGTGCAAGTATTAATTTAATGCCACTTTCAGTTTTTAGGAAGCTCGGAATAGAGCTACAAAAGTGTAAGAGGAGACCAATCACTGTGCAGCTAGCTGATAAGAGCATAAGGTTTTCCAAAGGTACAGTGGAGGATGTCTTAGTCAAGGTCGATAAATTCATATTTCCAGTGGACTTTGTCATACTGGATGTGGAAGAAGATGACGACATTCCACTCATTCTGTGTAGACCATTCCTAGCTACAGGTCAAGCTCTAATTGATGTAGGACAAGGCAAGCTCACCCTTAGAGCACTAGACGACCAGGTAACATTTGATATGTATGATCTTGTGTTTTTGTCTAATGAGAAAGCAAAGTATTCTGACATATCTACTGAGGGTGAAATTACTAACAATGATGTGGAGGAAGATGTAGGGCAAACCACTCTTGAAGTTGTCTTGAATGAGATAGATGATTGGGGGGATGAGGATGAGCAAGAAAACAAAGGCTGTGAGCAAATACCCCAGATTGAAAATGTTGTTGCTTTTGAGAAGACAGACCACTATGAGAAGCCACCAATGTCGACACTAATTCCCATGCAGACACTTGAACCTAATGTCTTTTCTAATCAATTGTTTGATTATGAGTTTCTGAATTTAGGAAATCCATGGCCTCACATTAATCCAGCGCCTATGACAAGAGAATTGCAGCAGCAGATTCAAGGCCAGTTAGATGAACATAGGGAAATCTTGGGATGGTCAAGGGCAGACATCCAGCAAGTAAGTTTGTTGATATCCACCTACAAAACATTGGTGGAAGCTGAAAAGAAGGGCACCATACCATGGAAGGAAGCTTGGAATCCTAATCTGAAAACGATGGTGTTGGAGGAGTTATTTAAACTCCTTGATGTAAGCTAACCCTGATAGTCAGGTTGATGACTATAAAACAAGCGCTTCATGGGAGGCAGCCCATGCTCAATAAGTATATACACTAGTGTTTTAATTTCATTACAAAAAAAAAAAAAAAACTAATTTAAGGTTAGATAAGGGCCACCGGTGCATTCAAGACACTCCAAGGATGATAGACATTTTGGGAGGAATTTTCTTCCTGATGAACAATTTTACACTAGGGAAGTATCAGTATTTCAATTTTTGCATTGATATTCTTTTCCTTAATTTTGTGCTATATTAGGAACAATGAGGACATTGTCCAATTTAAGTGTGGGGAAGGGATTATAAATGTAGAAGTATAATGATTGCACACATCATGAACTTACAATTCCCATGCTTTATTTATGTCCTTAAGTGTTTATCATCAATGAAATCCTGAAATTGACTTAGATTGGTGCCTTACTCGCCAACTGTTGTGACTAGTTTATATAGTTAAAATTTAATAGTAAAATCTCTAGAGAACGGGGTTTACCCTATGTTTAGCCTTTGAACTTGAGATTGAGTCCTTAAGTTGAAAAAACAAGCAAGTTTACTTGAAGGAAAAATTGGTTGGGATAAATCTCTCTTGAAATTTCTTTGAGAATACCTTAACACCTAGTGAAAGAGGTAAATGAAATATTTTACTTAGTGATCCCTTAATAATAATAATAATAATAATAATAAAAAGGAGTCTTTACTCCAATAACTCAGGAAAGTGAGTTAAGAGTATCCAATCTTAAATGTTAGTGTGAGGAAGAGTTCGTAGGGGTCCCTTTAAAACCTGGTCACTTAGGTGATGAGCCCAGGATGTGCCGACTCAATGAACTCACAATAACGAGAAGGGCGGAAAGGCAAAAATTTAGTACCTTAATGAAAGCCAGGTTGACATGGGTGAGCTTTGGTCCCTCAGAAGAGTGAAGTCTCACTCCGCTGTTAATTAAGGCAAATAAAAAAAAGGGGGAGAAATTCTAGGTAAAAATGGATACCATATGCTTTCACTTCTTGTTATCTTGTTTAGAGAAGTAAAATTGAGGGAGATTATACTTGCTAATAACCAATGAAGTTTAAATGAATGTTTTTCCTTAAGGACTAAGTATTGTTTTGTTATTGTTAAACACTGGGATTAAAAATCTGTTGTATTTAGATTAACTACTAAATTTCAACTAGATATACTAGTTACAAATTTCAGTATGGTCAGAACAATGGGCACCAGAAGTTCAATGATGGATTTCTCTTGTTTAAATCAATTATTTTGCTTGAGGACAAGCAAAAGTTCAAGTGTGGGGATGTTGATAAGATCACATTATACTTATATTTTCTTTTGGACTTATATTAAATTTATTTCAATAATATAAAGAAAATATAAAGAAATGATATATTTAATGGTGTTTATTGTGAAAATTCAGGTTTTGAGAACCTAAAAGTAAATTACAAGTTAATTGGAGGAGTTTTTCACAAAATTGAAGAAGCGAGCGGAGGATTGCACGAAAGGCTATCGGCCTTAGGCCGGCCTACATTCAAGGCCGCCGGCCTTGAGCCGGCCTATATTAAACCGGCCTAAAAAAAACATTAAAGCCGTCGGCCTTAAAGCCGGCCTACATTCAAGGCCGCTGGCCTTGAGCCGACTTTCATTACTCCCCAGATATCCATTGCGAAAATCTCTCCAAAATCGTATCTTAATTAATTTGCTGACTCAACTCCTCATCAGATCAAGCTTATCCTCCTCCTCTTTGGATCTATAAATAGGCCCCTTGTGTGAACCTTGTTTGGCATCCCCTTTTGTTTAGCATCTTTTGTTTGGCATCCCCTTTTGTTTTAGAATCCTTTTGTTTTGATTCTTTGTTTAGCATCCTTTGTCTTTCTTTGAAATCATTAGAATTCCCTTAGGAACTTTAGGATTTTATATTTTCTTTAATTCCTTTACATTTTATGTTATTCCAAATTTTAGTTTGAAGAAAGAAAGTTATTTTGCTAAAGTTTTCTTTCAATTGAAGAATTCGAGGAATCATTTTGGAAGATTGAAGTTCTTGAAGATTATAGCTATTGTTTCATTTACTTTATTTTCTTTTATGCCAATTATTAGTTTATTCTTGTTGTTCAATATGAATTCCATTGCACCTATTTATTTCAATTGTTTTTATGCAATTCATACTATAATGTTCTAAATAATCCTTGTGGGAAACATGATGAAGCCATAATTCAAACTAAAATGATCATTGTATTCATGTTATAGGACATATAGATATGCAGAATTTTCATATAAGAAGTCCTGCTATGAATTATATTTTGTAATTGAAATCAATGCATAGAAATGTAAGTGACTCGAAAGAGAAATTTAGGTTTTATCAGGAATTCCTAAGTAAGATTTAATAATTCATGTGGAAGCATCGTTATTGAATCTTATTAGAAATTGACTTAAGTGTTTCATGCAATATTTTTATTAAATTTTTCACTAAGGGATTAGGAGAAATTATTTTAAAGATATTAGGCAATCATATAATTGGGAAATTTATGATTGTGAATTAGAATCCTCGTTTGATTTTAATTAGTGGGAGCTATTAAATTAAATTGGGGTAACATTACTTTAAAACTTGATAAAGGATTAAGGTTTTGTTAATTTCTTG
Organism: Laguncularia racemosa; assembly: GCA_037954665.1. Classification (NCBI taxonomy): domain Eukaryota; kingdom Viridiplantae; phylum Streptophyta; class Magnoliopsida; order Myrtales; family Combretaceae; genus Laguncularia; species Laguncularia racemosa. Next base: position 19,414 of record JBBMOL010000931.1, on the reverse strand, counting down.
TGAAAATCCATATAGCTATGAGTTATTATAACATGAAGGCAATATGATTAGTAGGATTAGGGTGGATTCTATTTCCCACCATCAATTTATCATTTTTCAAACATAATCCTCTTTTTGAGCATTTAGCATAATTCATTCAATTCTCATCAAACATCATTGCCTAAATAATAGTAGAAATTGATAAAGGTCTATTACTTAATCAATCTTCGTGGTTCGACACTCTTCTCTCACTATATTACTTGATCCGATCCGGTACACTTGCCGGTATTTATTCACGCTCATTTTATATCTCTTTTTGCGTGGATCAGAGATCTACCAACTTAGGAAATAGCCTAAGGTCTCCCTATCTGTGTTGATGGTATAGTCTAACCTTCTGTATTTTGGAAATTTATAACTCTATGACCCCTCTATTTGTAGGAGAAACAGAAGGTGAGGCGAATTGATCTCTTGGTACATGTCTTACTGCTGTGACTTGTCTTTCTACATATGAAGTGGGCACCCTCTAGCCCCTTACACTCAATTCATGTGGCCCAAAGCACCTAGTGCATCTATGAACATATCCTATTGAGGAAGTCCTAACTTAAGAGGAGGGTATTGTAATGACTATAGGTCTGGTTTAGAAGGTTTAAAACTTCTTACCCTTCCTTTGTATAATAATACCTTCAGTAAATTTCTTCCCCAATACTACTCTTGTCCCCTAAGTCTTCATCTCATCAATCCTCTTATGACTTTACTCTAGGAACTTAAGCTTGTTCACTACTTTAGAGTGTGTTTAACTGATATAACCCCACTTCATGTTGTATAGTAGGCTCCAAACCTAACACAAATCTATAAGCTTTGGATCCCTCATTTATTCTAAAGGTTATTGGCATGAATTTCACTAAGTGGTTTAACTCCGCATCGTATTTTTGTACTAATCAATTTCCTTGGTAGCAATTGTAATATGCAGCCTCCATTTTTTCCTATATACTACTCGAGAAGTACTTGTCATGAAACAATTGTTTGAATCTCTCACAGGTAATGGGTCCTAATGTTAGTCTTAGCATGCTGGACCACCATTTTGAAGCCATACCTCTCAGTAGATACATGATATAGTCTACCTTCTTCTCTTCTGGAACTCTAAATGCTACAAAGGCTTTCTCCAATTCTTCAATCCACTACTCAGCATCTAATAGATCATTCACCTTTAGCTTAAACTCCCTTACCAATTATACAAATAGATCTAAATTGACTATCCCAACCATTCTATCACCAACTTGTCATACCATCTATTCTTGTCTACTACCCAGCATTTGTAATTCATTATCTATGGTTGTGCTATGCCACTACACCCATTAAGATATTGACTGCCTTTAACAATTGGGTAATGCGATCTTCATTCAACTCTTGGCTATGTTAAGGAAGTCTAGGTGGAAACTGGTTGTCAAGAGCATCGCCTCCAGCACTTGATGTTGAACCTGGTCTAGAAATTCTCCTAGGCATTCTACAACAAGACATTCACAAAATCAAGGAGACATGTAAAAACATAAGCATTCTCAAGATATTAAACATCTAAAAGTAACATAGCGAACATAATTGAAATGATATCATATATCAATAACATCAACCCCATTTATTACCCACTCTTTCCATACCTCATTGTCTTATAGATTTTATTCTTATGTAGTCTATAGATCAGTAAACTTAAGCTCCAATACTACTTAAGCTGTAATGCCTCAAAACTTAGAATGAATACAACATGTCACATGTCGTCACTAAGTAAAAATATGCAAAGGCACTGTATTTACCAAAACTCCACACGTGTAGAAAGTCACCTTGACATCATCAATGAATTTTTTACATATATAAATGAGTGGCTTCACAAGTCCCACTCGGTTTCTACGTATGAAAAGGAACTATAAAGGACAAAATGTCCACAAAGATTAAACTAGAGTCTATCTCCTACAATTAATCATAGCGAAAGCATAATAAAACACGAGTATAATTGGAATCTCAAGCGTAACACAACTAAACACATTGTTTTAGAAATTATCCTTCTTGTAGCCTACCTGTCAATCATCAAAGTACACATATTCTACATTCTCTTTCAAGTTATAGTTTATGTTTACTAAAATGTTGTCATACTCAAAAGAACTTGCAACTAAAAACAAAAATCCCATAAGGGTAAGCTAAAGCCTAGTACAGTGTATACTAACAACCACACATGTATGCCATGCCAAAATACAAACATAACCAAAATGCAACCAAGATATTCAAGCCCCAAATTGTTATCTTTCCATTTGGGTCTTTTAAAAAACCAACATAGTTTCTAGGGTCAAGGGGTTTTCCCATAAAGTTTTTGGGGGTTTCCAAAGGGCCCCAAAAATTTTACTTGGGATCTTTTTTTGTATAGGGATCCACTGGGGGATAAGGGTTAAAATTATAAATTTCCTTTTCAGGGTCCCCACCCCCCCAATCCCCAATTTTTTTTTGGTTTTTCCTCGGGGGCCCAAAAACCAAAGGGCCTTTAAACAAACAATTATTTAGTTTTTTCCAATTAAAAAATTTAAGTTGGGTTTTCCTTTTCTACCCTAATACCCCCAAAAATTCAACCCCCACTTTTAAGTTACATATACTTTTTTTAAAAAATAAGGAAGGGGGGACCCCTTTTCCCCAAAAAATTTCTTAAAAATCTCTTAAAAACCCCAAAAAACCTTTTTTAAATTTTCAAAAAAACATTTTAAGCTTAAAAAATCCTATACCCCAATTTAAAATCTAACCTATTTTTGGGTTTATTTGGGGAAATAGGTTGGGAAAAAAGGTTGGGGAATTGAAAATTGGGTTTAAAAAAAATTTCAACTTTAGGGGGGACTTTTGGGTTTTTTCTACTTTTAAGCAAAAAGAAAACTTTGGAGGGGGTTTTTCAGGGTTCCGTATTTTTGGGGTTTTGTTATGAGGGGAAGGGGGAACAGGGAAGTGGGGGAAAACAAAAGCCCACATCTCTTTATTGGGTGAAAACCTTTCACTGTACTTTTTTTTAATTTTTTTTTAAAAATTAAGCATGAAAAAACCCCCTAAAAAACCGTGCATTTTGAAGTACACAAGTGCGCGGGTTTTCTTTGGTTGGGGGCCCATTTTATTTTTGGGGGAATCTCATCAATTTTTAAAAAACTAAAAAATTTTTTCTTAAAAAATTTTAAAATTTTCCCCCAAATTTTCCAAAATTACCCCTCTAAATTCTATTGCCCCTTTTTTGGGAAAGGGTTTTTGGGAAATTTTTCCCTTTTCTTCCCCAAAATTTAATAGAAATTTTTTTTTAATTTTTCTAAAATTTATTTTTAAAAATTTGGGAAAAAAACTTTACTCAAATTTGGGGTTCTTATAAAAGGGGATCCCCCAAAAAATTTTTTTGTTTTTATGAACCCCAAAAAATTTTTTCTTAAAATTTTTTTCCCTCAAAGGGATTTTTAAAAAATAAATTCTTTTTTCAAAAATGGTTCCCCACTTTTCCCCCAAAAAATCTAGGGGGTGGGGTCACTTAGCTTTTTTTCAACAATCGGGCATTTTTTGACCCCAAGGGGGGATTGGCCAAATTAAAAGGGGTGGGGGTAGTTTTTGAGAGAGGAAAAGAAAAAGAAAAAAATTTGTTAATGATTTTTGGGTTTTGATATGAAATGGGTTTTTAAATTCGGGATTCCAAAATTTAAAACAAACCATGCCAGCGTTGGGGAAAAAACCCAATCCCAAAATTACGTTGGGAAAATTTCGTTACCAAAATTTTTGCCAAACCCCCTAAAGGGGGAAAACCGCGCCCCTTTGTCTTTTTTAAGCGGGGACAAAAACCCTTTGGGTTTTTAAAAAAAAAGGGGAGGGCCACAATGGGGGGGATAAAAAACCGATTGAAAAAATTTTCGGGAGGGAAACGCCAGGGAAAAAAAAAAAATCCGAAAAGGGTTTCTGGGGTTTAGTTTTTAAAAGGGAACCCAAAGGGGAGGGGGGAATTCTCTCAAAAGTGTTTTAAAAACCCTTTCCCAATTTTGGGTTTTTTTTTATTTTTTAAAAAATGTTCAAAAAACCCTGGGAAAGTTTTAAATTTAGGGTTTCAATTCTATCAAAAAAGGCCTAAAAGGGAAATCACTTAAATAAGTGCGAAAAAAAAATTAAAAAAAAAAGGGACATGAAGGCCGAGGGGGGGGGGAGATAAAACGGCCGTATATTTTTGGCTTGTGTAAAAATTCTTGGAACTTTTTTAAAAAAATATACACGGGCCGTTTTCTTTCCCCGTCGGTATCTTTTCTGTGGAAATTCTTGGGGCACCATACAAGGGGGGCCCCTGCCTTTGAATCGGGAAAACGCCATGTATGATTCTGTATAAAAAATCCAGGGGTTTCCTTTCACGGCCCCTGGGCCCTTTTTAAAGGGGGCAAAGCCCTCTTCAAAAACCCCTAAACCCCTTATTGGGCTTGTTTTCAAGAGGGGAAGGGGGATTTTTCCCTTTGGGTTTTTCCAAAACCATTTTCCCGGGTTTTATGGAAATTTCTCTAATTTTTTTTTTTTTCCCGGGTTCGTTTGGACATTTCCTTTTTAAAAAAGTTTAAAAAGCTTTTCCCTTGGGAAACGGGTTTTGGGTTAAATTTTTTTTGTTTTTTGGGGCCAGGTGGCATTTTAAGGGGGGTCCCCCTTTCCCCTCTTCTGGGGGTTAGGGTCCCCTCATGGATGTCAAATTATTTTTCCCCCCCTTTTTGAAAAAAGGGTTTGGTTTCCCCAAATCAAAACAAATGCAGCAAAAAGGGGAAAATAAGATCGTAACATTAAAAAGTTTCAATTACTTGGGTAACCTTCCAAAGGGTAAAAAACTTTTTCTTTTATGGGATTAAACATTAATGCGCTCAAGGGAAATTTAAATGGTCCATGCCTTAGGGGAAATAGTTTAAAATCAAAAGCTTTCACAGGAAAAAACCGCTCTTTAGGGATGTGGGAAACCCCCCCAAACCCCGTCTCCAAAGTTAAAAAGGGAAGTTTTCGAAAGGGGGGGCCCCTTTTTGGCTTGTTTTCCCCATTTTTTGGGTCTGTTCTTCACTCAATGTTTTAAACCTTTGCCCTTCCCCATGGATTAAATTTAAAAAAATTCTGCTTTCTTTCTTTTTCCATTTGATTGGGGTACTCAGAAAAAAGGGGAAAAAGGGGATAAATCCAAGGGGGTTAGTGGATTAAAAAAAAACCCTTTTCACAATTTTTTAAAAGGGTAAATTTTTTGTAAACAGGGGAATTGGCCCCCTATTTGATTATTTGGCAAATTCAGCATGCGGCAAAACCAAAACCTCCCAAATTTTAAAAAATTCTTTTTTAAAATTAAAAAAGCCCTCAAAAAAAAGGGAGATTTTTGTTTGGGTTTTTTCTAAACCTCAGTTTGAACCCTCAGTTTGTTTTGGGTTGACAAGTTTGTAGAGAAAAAAATAAAATTATTTTTCCCCCCTTTTGCTTTACAAAAAGGTTTTTCTAGGGAAATAGGGGTTTAAAAACTTAGCATTCCCCTATTTGATACAAAAATTTTTTTCTAGGCATTTTTTCCATTTTAATCTCACCCAAATTTTCCCCAAAAAAAAACAAATTTTGGGAATATTGCAAGGGGTCACCCTTTTTTTTGGGGGGAAAAAGGAAGGGAAATGGGGCCATCTTAGGGGAATCTTTTTCCCCACAACTAAAAAAAATAAAATTTTCTCGACCTTTGTTTTGGATTTTGGGGTTTTTTTAACAAAAAAATCCAGGGGAAATTTTAAACCAAAGGGGGTCCAAAAGGAATGGGGGGGGTGGGGTAAAAAAAACCCCCTTTGGGGTTTGGGGAACTCTAGTTTTTTGCTTGTTACACGAAAAACACATCCCCTTAAAAAAAATCCTCTAAAACTTTTTGGGTTTAAATGGGGGGCCCCAAAAAAAAAGTTTTTTGGGCAAAAACCCCTAAGGTTTTGGGCTACTCCAAAATGCCCTTTAAAAAACCTTTTCCCTCCCATAAAGGACTCCCCCCCACTTTTAAATTCTCTTAAAAAAAAAACAAATTTGGGGAAGGGCTTTAGTTTATTTCTCCCAAAAACAAAAAACCCTTTGGTTTATTTAAAAAAAAATTCCCCTTTGGCCCACTCTTCTCCCCAATTTTGCCCCCTTTACCCCTCAAAAAAAAAAATTCTGGTTCAGTAGAAACCCAATTTTCCTTAAGTGCTCAAAAAAAAGCGGGTTGAAACAAAAGGAAGTAGAGAAAAGGGGAGAAAAACCTTCTAAAAAAAGGACTTTCGGGGCAAGGGGGGGACATTCTCTTTACCTTGCTTGTAGGGGGATGCCCTTTTGGGAAAATGTTTCGATAAAAAATCCCCCAAACGGGGCTTTGGCCTTTTTTTTTAAAGCTTTTTTGGGGCCCCTTCAATTTTTTTAAAAAGGGGTTTCTTTTGGGTCAATTTTTGGTTTCAAAAAAACTTTTTTTGGCCCAAAAGGGTTTAGTTTTTCCCAAAACCCTCCCGGGGCTCAAACCCAAAAGGGCATTTTAAAAAATTCCTTTTGTCAAAAAGGTAGGGTAGTTCAATTTTGGCCCCATTTAAAGCTTCTCGCAAAAAGAAGGGAAAAAATTGGTTTTCTCCTGCTTTGGAGCACTCCCCAAATTTTCCCAATCCTGAAGAAATCCCCCCAATTTAAAATTTTAAAAATTTTTTTAGAAAAAGTTAGGTAAAGAAATTTAAATGGCCCCGGGAGTTGGGCTTTTTTTTTTTAAAGCGTTTTTGGAAAAGGCCTTTCTTTTTTTGCTCTTCCCTTTCTAAAACCCCCCAGGGTTTTTTCCTTAATTACCTCAGTAATTTGGTGCAAAAATGGTGCTAAAAAATTTTTCAAAAATTTCTCCTTTTAAAAGCCGCTGGGTCCAGGGGGAAATTTCCGCAAAATTTTACTTACGGGTTTTGGGGATTGGGGCCATTCTTGGTTTCGCATGAACCCTTTTCTTCATAAAAACCTTTTTTTCCCTGTGCACAAAACAAAAAAAAAACCCAAAAAAAACATAAGTTTGGTTTTTGTGAAAAAAAATTTGCACTTCTTGGGGTTTTTGATATAATTTCTCCTTTGAAGGGGACTTCTAAAAAAAATTTCCCCCAAGTGAGATATTTGGGGCTTCCAAATCTTGCTGTTAAAAAAGGGGGGGGAAAAAAATCATCAAAAAAAGACAACCAAAAAATTTGGCCCCAATTTAAAAATCCTCCCAAAAAATGGTTTTATTTTAAATTTTTCATAAAAAAAGGGATTTGGGTTTCGTTAGTTAAAAACCCAAAAAAAATTACCCAACCACTCATTTCCCAATTTTCCAAAAAATTTCGTTTTTGGGAAAGCGGTTTTCCCCTTTTTAAACACCTTCTTTTCCTTTTTTAAAATTTGGGGGATATCCACTTTTCAGACAAAAATTTGGGGAAAAGGGGCACTAGGGCCCATGTAAAAAAAATCTAACATATTTAAACTAAGGAGGGAAAGGGGGTTTACAAAATTTAAAAATTTCGTGATGTTTTTTATGGGGGCCCCAGGGCAACAAACCCCCTTCTCCATGACCCCCTCCTTTTTAAGGCACCAAAAAAATTTTTTTTACAGGCCCCTGGGACATGGACTTTGCTTTTTTTTCTTTACAAAACCCTTCTCCAATTTTAAATTATTTTTAAACCCGCCCTTTTGGGGTTTTCCCTTTTTCTCCTCCCGGGTTGTTTTCCCATAAGCTGCTTGTTTGGGGAAACAAGCTCTGGGTACAAAAATCAATCTAGTGCTCCCAATTTCCACGGAAAAAGGTGGTTAAAAACCCTTTTTGGAAACTCCTCCCGGGAAAAATATCTTTCCAAAAAAATTTCCCGCACAAAAAAGGGGAATTTAACCCCCACTAGGCAAAAAAGTTTGATAGGTTTTGTTTGTATTCAGGAAAATGTTTTTCCCTTTAAAAACCCGCAAAAACATTGGTTTTTCTTTTTTAATTTTACTAATGCTCTCCTCGGGTTTCGCTCACTTTTGCCCCCAAAAAATCTCCTTTTCCCCAAGGGGTGCACTCTTTCCCTTTTTACTTTACCACCAAAAAAATTGGGTCCCCTTTTAACCCCTTTGGTTTTCTCACACTTTTTTTTTCCAGGGCCCTTCCCCCTCCTTTTTCCTTTTTTATATTAAAATTTTTTTTATTCCTTTTCTTTCTTTTATTGGGCTTTTGCTCTCCCCCAAAATCTCCCTCTGCTTTTCACTCAAAACCCTTTTTGTTTTGCAAAAGGGGGCTGGGGTTTTAAGGGTTCAACTGAACCTTTTACACTTGTTTTTTGGTGTTTTAAAAGGTTTTTAAAGGGTTAAAAAGGGTTTTTTCCCCCGGTGAAAAAAAAGCGTTTTAACTTTTTTAGAAAAGCCATTTATGGGGCAACTTCCCCATCAAAATTTTCCCCTGGCCTCCCCCAAAAAACAAGGGGGGCACGCCTGCATTGGCCCCTTCATCGGGGATAAAAAACCTTTCCTCATACCTTTTTAATGCGAAAAAAACAATCCCAAGGGCCCTTTCTTACTTCCTTAGTCTCACAAAATTTTTCCCTTCAAAAAAACCGCAATTTATTTTGGGGGGTTGGGTATTAATTTGTTTTGGGGTCCTAAACCTTTTTAAACCAAATTAAAAAAATTTCTCAACCCCATTGGTGTTAAAATTCCTTTAATTCCCAAAGATCAAACTTGGGAAATTTTGGGGTCTCCCCAGATAACCCTTCTTTTTTTTTGAAAAAAATTTTTTCTCTCTTTGCACCTCCCCTTCTTCCCTTTTTACTTGCCCCCAAAATTCCAAAAAACTCGCTTTACTACTGCCACTAAAAACCCCCCCTAAATTTCAGGCTCCTTTTTTCAATTTTACTAGGCCCCCTAATGGGGGGGGATATCATTTTTTTTCCTACTATTGCCCCCTTAAATTTCATACTCCCCCCCATCTTTATGCCCCAAAAAACATAAAAAAGGGGTATTTGGGGGGCCCTTGGGCTAGGGAATTTGGCCTTAAAATTGGATTTTTTAAAAAATCTAAAGGGGGACGATTTCTAGAAAAATAGAAGAATTTTGGGTTTCCCTTGGGGTTTTTCCAGGGTAGAACCCGCTTGGGCTCACTCTTTTTTGGTTTTTGGGGGGTAAAAAAGGGTTTTTTTTTTCTTTTCCCTTTTGGGTTTGTTTTCCAGGTGGATGAAAACCCTTTTCCCCCATTGAAAACCGTTTGGGTTTTTCTACTAAACCCTTTTTACCTTTTGTTGGTTTCAAACCCTTTTTCCCCTATGAACCATTTTCCCCCAAATTTTTTCATAATGCTGCCCAATTTTTACGGGCTTTTTTGGGGAATTTTTTTTTTCTATTTTAATCCGAAAAAAAACCTAACCATGGGGAGCCCCTCTATTTCCTTTCCTTTACATTCGCCCTGATCTCGTTACTTCCCCTCTCCCTTTAAAAAAACTCATTTTCCCCCCCTTTTTGGGGTTTTTCCCTGTTTAAAAGGGGTTTGGGGAAATTTTTGTTGTGCAATTCACGTTGGGAATAGCGGGTTTTACAAACTGCTTTTCATCCCCCCCTTTTTTTCTTTTTCCCCCTTCCCAGGGGATCAATAGGGGGTTTTCACCATTCCTTCTTCGTTTTCAACTTTGGGGTTGACCCCCAGGGCTTTTTTGGAAATAATCCAAAAAAATTAATGGAAAAAACAATTTTCCCCCATTTCTTTTCTCCCACTTTATTTTGGGGAAAATTTTAAAACACCATTTTCCACCTTCTTTTTTCCCACTCAAAAATTTTGGGCCTGGGGGATCATTCTTCCCTTAAAAAAGGAAAAAAATTTTTATCTTTTTTTTAAACAAACCTTCGGGTTGTTTAAATCCTCTTTTTTTTCCCATCTCCCAAAATTTTCCCAAACCCTGGGTTCCCTCTTTTTTTGACCATTTTAAAACCTCTAAAAATTTTCCCAACAAAAGGGCTCTTTCAAATTTTCATCAGGGGGAACATTTCATCCCCCCCTTTTTTGGGCCCCCTTCTCCAAAAAAAAAAACCTCTCCCTTTTAAACCCCCCTTTGGGAAAAGGAGTTTGTGGGATTGTTTTTTTTAGTCTTTGTTTTACCGTCCTCATAAATTTTGGGTTCCTTTCCCTTTCCAAAAAACTTTTCTCTTTAAATTTTCCCCCCCCCAACCCCCCCAATTTCCACTAAACCTAGAAAAAAAACCTTTTTCCCCTTCCCTTTAGGGGGGAAACTTTTTGCCTCGACATAGTTCCTGCAGAAAAAAAAATTAGTATTAAAAAAAATAAAAAAATTTTAAGGGCCTTTCAGGGAACACTTCTTATGTGTTTCGTCAAAGGTTTGAAAAATCAACAGCCCACTCGTGTATTCTCAAAAGGGGAAATTTGTTTGGTACCCAACTCACCAATTTTTTTCTTTTTCAATTCTCTCAAAAAATAACCCAAACTATACCAAATTTTCCCTTTTTCCTTTAAGGAATTTTTCAAAAAAAAAAAAACTCTGGGGGGCTCAAAAATTTTTTTTTTTTTTTTTTTTTTGGGTTAGTTTTTTTTTTTTTTTTGTAAAAAAAAATTGAATTGGGAAGGGGGCCATTTAAATTTTTAAATTTTGGGGAAAAATCAATATTTTTGAAATTAAAATATGAAAAAAAAAGGATATAAATTTTTTGGGGGTTTAGGGTTTTGATGTTACCTTCCTAAAACCCGGAAACTGATGTGTTAACAAATTGGGCCCTCTGTTTTCCAAACTGTTCGGGGATGGGTTTAAAGGGGCCCCAAAACTGTACAAAAAACCAGCCAAGGGTTTTAAACAAAAAACCCAAAATCCCAAAACGTTGGAAAAATTCTTTTTACCTAAGATGCCAAACCACCCTCAATTTGGAAAACCGGGGGGCCCTTGGGTTGGGGCTTTTAAGCGGGGAAAAAGGAAAACCCTTTGGGTTTATAATAGGGAAGGGGACGCCCCCAAATCGGGATAAAAGGGGAACGGATTGAAAAATAGTGGGGGATGAACGCCGGGGGGGAAATTTTAAAAACCCGATAATTTTCTAAGTTAGTTTTTTAAAAAAAGAACAAGAGAGGAAAAATTTTCTCAAAAATTGTCTTCAACTTTCAATGTTGTATGTTCTTTTTTTCTAAATGTTTAAACCCCAAAGGGGCTTTATATTAGGGTTTTTCAATTGTAACAATTTTTAAAAGGGCCCCAAAAAGACTTTTACTTTTAATAATGCCCTTAAAAAAAAACAAAAAAAAAAGGGAAAGAAGGGGGCCCGGGGCGGGGGGAGGGGTTTCCCCGGCCCCCTTTTTCTTTTGGGGCCCTGTATAAATTTTTGTGGAACTTTTTTGGCAATTTTATATTTAAACCCTGTAATTTTTTGTCGTGTTAAAACTTTTTTGTGGGAAAAAATTTTTGGGCCCCCCATATTTGGCCCTGCCTTTTAAAAACCCGGGATTTCGGGCCGGGGGGATTTTATTTTTTTGTAAAACCTTTCCCGATTTCCTTTCACGGGGGCCCCCCCTTGTAAAGGCCCCGCCCCTTTCCAAAAAACCCGGGAAAACCATTATTTTTACTTGTTTTTCAAGAGTAAAAGGGGATTTTTTCCCCTGGGTTTTTCCAATCCATTTTTTCCAAACTTCATTTAAATTTCCCCAATTTCCTTTTTCCGGGGGTTCGTAGGGGGGCATTCTTTATAACCCGTTAAATTTCTTTTCCCAAATGTTTTCCAAAAAGATTTTTTTTGTGATTGGTTTCCCCCCCCGGTGGCAAAATTTAGAGGGGTCAAAATTCCATCTTCTGGGGTTGGCTCCCCTCATGGAAAATTTATCAGTAGGGTTTCCAAAAATTCTTTTTAAATTTGGGGCAAAAAAAGTCCCCCACTTTTCCCTTGAAATTTTCCCAATATTGCCCTTGTGTTTTAAAATTAATATTTAATTTATTGTTTTGGGGTTATTATAGTATTTTTTAAGGGGTAGTTTTTTGAAAAAGGGTCCTTAGTTTTTGGGGTCAAAAACATAAAAGGTTTAAAGGGGTAAATGTTGAAAAAAACCCAAAAAACCCATTTTTAGATGAAAAAAAGGCCCCATGAAAAATCAAAAGAAGTCTAGAAGCAAAACTAAAAAAAAAGGCCCCCATTAAAAACAAAGTTTGTTTTCCCCAAATTAAAGGGTTTAAATAGGTTTTTTTGGGGAAGTTCTTTAAACATTTTTAAAAAACCCAACGGGGGGAAAAAACCCCCAAAATAAAACCAATTTGGTGCCTAATTCCCCCTTTAAAGGGAATTTAAAAAGGATTTTTCTTTTCCACTTCTCCCCCTTTTTTGGCTTTTAAAAAATTTGGCTTTGCAAAGGGGACTTATATTTTATGCCTATCAATTATTTTGGAAAAAAGCCCTCCCCTTTTTAAACCCTTGGTTAAAGGGTCAAGGGGTTTAAAGGGGGAAAAAAAAAACCAAATTTTCCCTTTTGTCAGGCCATACCCTTTTAAAGGGGATTTTCTAAAAAAAAAGGTTACTAAAATAGTAAAAGAAGTTTTTTCTGGGAACTAAAAGGGGCTCAAAAAACCATTTTTTTTGAAGTTTCATCAAGTGTTTGGGAAAATTAAAAACGTTTTCCCAAATTAGGGGAAAACCCCACTCACTAAAAGCTAAAAAAACCAAAAAGGTTTTTACAAAACCCTTTTATTTTGGGAGATTTCCCTCCCAAAATTAGTTTGGAACCCCGGGGGAAAAAAAAATCTAGCCCTTTTTCTTTACATTTGGGCATGATTATTTTATTTTCAATCAAAAAAAAACCGGGGTTCATTGCTTAAAAAGGGAAAAAACCAATTGATAAATTTGGGGGACTGGCAGTTTTATTTTTTTGGGGGTGGCCATAAAGGCCTTTTTGGTGAAAATTTAAAAAAAAGTTTGGGGGGCCTACCCCTTTTTAAAACCCATTTAGCCTATTTCCCTAAAAAGTGGGGACGGGGCCCCTATCCCTTTCAAAGCTAGAAAATTTTTTCATTTTAAAACCCTTTATGTTATGTTTTTTAAAGGGAGTTTGGTTGAAAAATTTTTTTCTTCTTTTTTTTTGCATTTAGGGATTGGGGAAAATAAATTTGGGACTTTAAATTTTTAAGAAAATACATTTTAAGTTTTTTTTTTCTACTTTTAAATCAATTTTTTAGATGGTTAAACGATTTGATGGGGGTTGGGGAAATTTTTTTTTTGTGTTTTTTAAACCCTTTCCCTTTGCAAAAAGACTAACCCTTTTTACAAGGGGCAAAAAAATTAAATCTAGTAGGGGTTTAGGCTTTGTTTTTTTTTATTGTTTTTTGAATTATTAAAATTTAAATTTGTTGGGGACTATTAAAATTTTTGGGAATTTGGGTTGGATTTGTTGGATTTTTTGGAATTTTTGGGAATTTTTAAGTATACCCATTTTTTTGGTATCAGGGGCTTTGGGGTTGAGGGGAAGGGGTTTTGCAAAAAGGGAAAAAGGTGTTGATTTAAAATTGAGAAATTTGGGGGTTTTTTTACCGGGGGGGCCTTTTCTTGAATTGTTTGTTTAAATGAATTGAAGTGGGGATTTTTGGGCATAAATTTGGGGCCCCCAGGGGTTTAAAAAATTTGGGTTTTTGTAAAATTAAAATTTTGGGGGTTTTTTTTAAAGGGTTTTTTGGTTGTGGGTTGTGTGATTTTTTAAATTTGGGAAGTTTTTGGGGCCAAGGTTTGAGGTTTAAAGGGGTTTTTTTGTTTGGGGTTTTGGGTGTGATTAAAAATTTGGCTTTTTGGATGTGGTTATGTTTAGGGGAATTTTTAAAAAGTTAGGGTTTTTACTATCAATTTGTTGGGGTTTTGGTTTTAAAAATTGGGGAATTGGGAATCAATAAAAAAATTTTGAAAATTAGGGTTTATGTCTTTTTTGGGGGTTGTTTGTATTTGGGGTGATTGGGGAATTTAGGGAAATTTGGGTTTTTGGGGGGGATTTGGCAATTCAGCGAAAAAAAATTGTCAAAGGGATAGTTTTAAAGGGGGAAAAAATTTTGGGAAATAAAAGTTTTTGGGTCAAGTTGGAGGAGGAGGTCGGGAAAACTTTCTTTTGTAGGGGGTTTAAAGAGAAAATTTGGGGGAAAGAAAAAAAGTTGTGGGAAACCAAAAAACCATTTTTACTGTTATCTAGAAATTTTTGGGTAAATTTAAAATTTGTTTTTTCCCTAAAAAGCCAGTGGAAAATTTTCCAAAAAGGCCCCCCCCCCCTAAAAAGGGTACCCCTTAAAATGATGAAAACGAAAAGGGAAGGGGAGCATTAGGGGGGAAAAATAAGGGTAGGGGGAGTTGGAGGGGGGGATTTTTTTCACGTTTTATTTGGGGGAAGAAATGGATGAAAAAATTTTGGGAGGTTTTGAATTCTTTTAAAAAACCGTGAGTTTAGGCCACCTGGGGTTTTAAAGGAATATGGGGAAAAAATAGTTTGCCTTTCATTTGGGGAAAGGGGGGAATTTTTTAAAGGGGGTTTAAATCTTGATTGGGAAAGGGAATTAAGGGGGAAAAGGTTTTTTTTGGTTTGTTATGAAAATTAAATTTGACCTATTTCGAGTATTTTTTTGGCAACGGGTTGAGTTTTTTTAAGGGGTATTTTTAAACCTTAGGGGGTGGAAGAAAAAAAGGGGGGGGCCCGGGGTTGGGGGGGAAAAGGGGGGGGATGCTAAAAAAAGGGTTAACTTGGCGGGGGGGATAAAAAAGGGGTTTTATGGGGGGAAGGGGGTTTTTTATATTTGGGGAAAATTTTACTTTATATGAGCTATTTCATCCCTTTCTCCAAACTTTGAGGGGGGGGAGGAAAAAAAAACTATAGTTAAAGTATTTCCGGGTTTTTTGAGGACAGTGTGTTTTAGATGGGGTTTAGTGGGAAACCTCCTGAAAAAAAACTAGGGGAACAAAAATTTTGTTTTTGGGATCTAAAAAAATATGGGGGAGGGGTTTTTGTACAGTAAAGTTGCAGTGTTATGACACCTTTGTTTGGGCCACCAAAATTTAAACTTTGGAAAGGGGGGAGATAGGGGGCATTTTTAACCCCCTTTATGGGAGCGGGAAAGTAAAAGGTATGGGGCCCCCTTTTTTTTAAAAAAAACTTTTAGGGGGTTGGGTTTAGAAAACAAGAAAATAAGGGGGGTTTATATTTGGAAAAATGGGGGGAAAAAAATTTTAAAAGTTATTCTAGTTTTAAAGAGGGGGGGGAAAGGAGTTTTTTTGGGGAAAAGGGGAAAAAGCAATTGCTAGGAATGAGAAAAAACAAAGGGGTTTGCTAGTTCTTTCAAGAGGAAAAAATTTTTCCACGGGTTTAAAAATTGTTTTTAAATTTTTTTGGGGTTTTGGACATAAAAAAACAAATTAAGGGTCCAAATGGGAAGAGTTTTTGATTGCCTTTGGAGGTAGAGGGGGGGAGGAAAAAGAAAAAAAGGGGAGGGAAAAGGACCCCCGAGATTTTTTTAAAGTTGTATTAGATGATTTATTGGGGGGATGCAGATGTTGAGGTTTTACATGGGGAAAAAAGGGGGTAAAATTTCAGTTTTTTTTGGCCCCCTTTAAATTATCTTGTGCGGGGGGTAAGGGGACAAACCTTTTTTTATTAATGAGGAAGAACAAAAGGGAAACCTTTTTTCATTTTTTTTCTTTTAAAGGTTTTTTGGTAACCTTTGTATTTTCTTTTCTTTGGGGATGGGGGGGTTTTTGGTACCAATGTAGTGGCTGCTTCGTTTTAGTAAATTTTTAATTTAAAAAAATGGGTTAAAATTTACTTTCACACCCTTTAAGGGGCCCTTTTAAAAAATTGCAACTATTTTGATGAACAAGGCAGTCTGCTTTGTCATTTAAAGGCTAAGGTTCCATTCAGAAATGGGGGGGAAAACCCCACCCTGTGAGATTATTTTTTTTGATTTTTTTTTCCTATGAAAAACATTTTCCCTTTTTTATTGCTTAGAAAAACCTTGGCAAATTTTGATAGGGGGGTTTTGGGCAGGGGAGGGGTTTTTGGGGAAAAACCCTTCTGTTTTTCTAGGAGGGGGTTTAAGGGGGCTTTTTGTATTTTTTTCTTATGTCACCAAACGGGAATTTAAAAGAGGAAATGGGAGAAAAAATTAAATTTTAAGACTATTAAAAAAAAAAACCTTTTTTTGTAGGATAGCAAAAAACTGGGGGGGAAAGGCCCAAATACGGGAAAAGGGGGGAAACTAGTTTTTACCTTTTAAATTGGGGGGGATAGGGTTGTTGGAAAGGGGGTTAAACGGGAATAGTTCCCCCCAGTTATGAACTAAGTACAAAAAATTGAGTATTTTGGGATTTTTACCCCCTAAATGATTTTGCCGGGGAGGGTTTTCCCAAAACCCAGGGAGGGCATTAAAAAAAAAATGGCCATTAATTTTAAAAACCTAGGGGGGGGTTTCCCAAAAAAACCCGGGAATAACCCAACAGGGGAATTCTGGAGAAACCCTTAAAAAAATTGAAGCGAAAAGGGTCGATAGGCTGGTGGGAAAGGGGGGATTTTTTTTCATGGGGGGGTTTTACTTTTTTTCCCCTTATGTTTTTCCCTTTTTACTACTTTTTTCCAAAAGGAAGGATGGAAAGTAGAGGATATGAATTGAAAAGTTAGAGCTATAAATAAAAATTACCTTTCAAATAAAAAGGTTTTTCCCTTTTTCCAAAAATTTTGTTTGATTATGTTGGGATAAAACGGGAATGGTGCATAGGTTTTCTCAAAAAGGTGGATTTTAAAAAAGCGGATTTTTCCCAAATTTTTTTGTAAAAAGGGATGGAGATGAGGGGGGGAAGGGGGCCCATTTTTAAAAAACAGGGGGGGGACATGGCTTGTTTGATTTGGATGGTAATTTTGCCTTTTTGGGTTTGGGAACCAAAAACCCTATTTTTTAGGGAGGCTGAGGGTTTCATGTCATAAAAGGGGAAAATTTTTTGGGAAAAAATTTGTTGTGGGTTTTTTTTGGGAGGGGACATTCGGGTTTTTTTTCAGTAAAAAACAGGGAAAAAAGCTATGTTAGCATTTGAAAATTTTTATTTTTTCTCAATCTTAAAGGGAAAATAGAGTTGTAAAAAAAACCCCAAAAAGGGTGTTCATTTTTGTTTTTTGAGGTAAAATTTTTTGGCTTTTTTTATGAAGGGTTTTCTGGTGTAAGGGTGGGAGGGGGGGACAAAAAAGTGAGGGTTTAATTTTTTTGGAAAATTTGCAAAAACCAAAAATTAAAGAAAAACTGATTGGGGGGATTTTCCATATTTTTGGTGGGGTCCATTAACGGGAATTGAAAAAAAAGGGATTTTTTTCCTTTTTTTTAGGGCCATCTGGCTCATAAAAAAGTATTGGGGAAAAGGGGAAAAGGGGAAAGGGGGTAACTATTTGCTCCAATATTCCCTTTTCTAGTTTTAACAAAATTTTAAAAATTTTGGGGGTATGAGGGCCTTTGGGGGTAAAAATTGGGGTTGTTTTGGTTGATGCAGGAAAGGGCCCCTTGCAAAAATTTTCCCAATGAAAAACGGGTTTTTAGTTTTTTCCCCTCTAAATATTTTGTATTTTAAAAGGGGGAAATTCTTTTTTCCCTTAAATTTGAGGGCTTTGGTGACGTGGAAAAAACTTTTACCTTCTTTTTTTAAGGGGGAGTTTGTTATTTTTTTCAGGACCTTTTGAGTCATTGAAAAAAATTTAAAAAGGCTAAAAAAACGTTTGTAAAAATTTTGCCAACCCAAAAATGGGTTTTGGGAAATTCCTAAAGAACTTCCTTTTTTTGATTAAGTATAAAAGAAGGGGGGGCACAAAATATTGTGGGTTGTTTGCTTTATTAGGGGCTTTATATGAAACTTATCACTTTTTTCTATAATAAAAAGTTGTTTGGGGTTTTTGGGAATTTTTAAAAGGGAAAAAAGTTTTTTTTGATAAACCCACCAAAAAATTTTTTTGTTAGCGATGTTTTTAGGGGAAAGTGGTAGTTTAGGTTTTTATTGGTATTTTGGTTTCCTATTAGAGCGGGAAAAAAATTGTGTATACCTTGGGGTTTTCTGTTGGGAAAATTTTTTGGTAAAGGGAAAGGGCTCTTGCGGGGAGGGTTATTTAGGTTTTTTTGGTGAAAATTTGAAATTAGAGTTGTAAAAGGGAAACCCTTTTTTCTGGAGGGGTACGTTAAAAAAGGGTATTTCCTTTAAAGGGGGTTGGGAGATTTTGGTTTGTAAAAGGGGGGAAAAAAGGGGAAAGAAGAAAAAGGGGGTTTGGGGGAATAAAATTTTTTTTTTACCCTTTTCACAAACTTGGATTGACATCCCAATTTAAAAATTTTTTTTCTTGGGTTTTTTTCCCAAAAAAACATGAAAAAAGGCCCAAAAACTCCATTTATGGTGGTCGTTTGGGCCAAATTTAACCCAAAAAGTCCCCACTTTTGTACCTTTTCCACAAAAAAAAACATTTACGGGACTTTTTTTTTGTAAACCCTTTTTTTGTAGGAAAAATTGGGAGATTTTCATGGGGGTTTTCCCCCCGGGAAAAAAATTTTTGATAGGGGGCATTAAAATTTCTCATTTTTTTTTGGAAGGGCACTTTGGAAATGGGGTTGGTACTAAAAAATTAAAGTTAGTACATCTTGTCATTTCCCTTTGACAAAAAAAAAAACCAAAACCCAAAAAAATTTTCAATTTGTTTTCTTTGGTGCCTTTTCTAAGGGGAAAAAATGGTTGGCAAGAAAATTTTTTCCGGGGGTAGGGGCTTGTGTCTTTTTCCTTTTTTTGTGGTTCGCTTTTCAATTTGGGTTTTAACTCATTTGTTTTAAACCCATAAAATCTCCCTTTTTTAAAAATTTTATGTAAAGGGGGTTTAAAACTTTATCCTTCCCAAAATTTGGGTTTTTAAAAGGGTAATCTGGCAATAAAAGGGGGGAAAGTTTTTTGGTGGGTTTTAGGGGTTTCAAAGGGAAAATTCAGGAAAAATTCCCTCAAAAGGCTTTTTAAGCATCTTAAAAAAACTTAGGAGCAGTAGGGAAAATTAAGGCCCCAAAAAAAAAATGGAAAAAAAACCCAAAGGGTTTTTAAAAAAGGGGGATTTTTGTTTTTGGTTTCCAAAAACAACAAAGGGGAAAAATTTTCCTCTAAGAAAAAACACATAAACCTTTTTACTTCAAGTAAATGGGGCCCCAATTTCCAAAAAATATTTAAAATTTCATCAACAACAATTTGGGTTTAACCAAGGGGGGGAGGGTAAAACCAAGGGGTTTTTGGCGGGGTTTTTACTACTTTTTAATGGTGTGACCTTTTTAAAACCTTTAAAACCCTTTAGATTTTTAGGGCAAAATCTTCCCCAAAAGGGGCCCAAGGGATGATAAGAAATTTAAAAACCCTTTTCCCTTACGGGGAAAACCCCTCACTTTAACTAAAAAAAAGGAAAAAA
>JBBMOL010000930.1:0-57591 GCA_037954665.1 Laguncularia racemosa | reverse complement strand
AGTACTTGAGAGGATCAACGACAACGCCTACAGAGTGGACTTACCAGGTGAGTTAATGTTAGTGCCACTTTTAATGTTGCTGATTCTTAGTCCGTTTGATGTAGGTGATGCTTTGGATTCGAGGACGAATCCTTTTGAGAGAGGGGGAATGTTATGGAAGAGTCACCGATCCAAGCTCAAGAGCCAAGTCAAGAAGAAGATCAGGTGGCTAAGGATGAAGTTAAAGGGGGTTTTCCCAAGTACGATTAGCTTGCCTCAAGGACCAATCACCAGATCAAGAGCTAAGAAGCTACAACAAACATTGAATTCTCATTTGCAAGGCTTGGTGAAGTTCACAGGTGAAGGACTTCAAGGATTCAAAGCTTTGGGGCAAAAGAAGGCCAAAAGAACTTCAATTTGATGAAAATAGCATCGGGTGAAGTTACACCGGCTCAAGGCTGCCGGCCTTGAAAACGCGATGTTTCGGTGCATTTTCAAGGAAGGCCGCCGGCTTTGAAAAGTAGGCTGCTAGCCTAAATGGCCGGCCTTCTTTTTATGCGCATTTTTCACTTGTTTTGCGATTTCCATTAATGTTTTAGGGTTTTCCTCCTTTATATTCCGAACGTCCTCATTGTAAAACTTAGTTTTTTGGATATTAAAAATTTCCATCGTTCTAATTCTTAGATCACTAACCTAAGTTAAACCTAAATTCTAATCTTCTTAGGGATTGATTTCCAAATTGGTGTCGTGGGTTTCGTATTACTGCAATGGGGGTTCACACTAATCAAAAGGGTTCTCAAGGCGTGATTGCGAAGGTTTTCGTATCATTTGGTATCATTATGTAGAGCTAGAGGAGATGGTACATCTTGCCATCAAGATTGAGAGACAACTCCAAGGTAGAGGGCCAAACCGGTACGTTTCCAAACCTTCTTCTAATTCTAATTCTAATTCTGCATGGAGAGGTTATGGAAAATCTGATATTAAGAGTGGTAGTAAGCCTACTGTTGAGGCTTAAAAGGGGGAAAAAATCAGTTGGGGTTTCATCTGAGAAACCTAAGGTTGTTGATCAAAAGTAGAAATAGGGACATTAAATGTTGGAAGTGTCAGGGTGTAAGACACATTAGTCGGGAATGTCTTAATAGGCGAACCATGGTGATAAGGAATGGTGAGATTGTCACTGATGATGAGGAAAGTGACAATGAGGGTGAAGACGATGATATGCCTCCATTGTAGCTTAGATGGTATCAAAACTTAGGTTGATGATCTTTAGAAACTAGGTGATAATCAATAAATGTAAGTTCAAATAGTTGAAAGTAAGATATGATCTTTAGAGGAATTAAGCATTTAATCTATAGGATGGTGAGATATGAAGAGAGTGGGTGAAGCTATGGGACAACTATTTTTATTCTCTGATTTATTTTATTGTGATTATTATTTTATTTGCAATTCCTTTAAATCCTAAGTGATTCACACATGGATATACAATTATGTGTAGATATATAATATATATATATATATATAGACCGACACATAATACCACTAACTTTTAAACTAATACTAAATCTCAAGTCTATCTAGTTATCTTTTCACAAAAAAGAATGCCTTTAAGAAGAATCGCTAGATCAATTTAGTAAGGGGTGCTAGACTTGGCAACCTAAATGAGGAGAACATCTAGGTCAATAACCACAAGGGGATAAGGTCAGATGGTAGAACAAACTGCCTAACTTCTATAGACTGTGAACACCTAGTGAGGTTATTGACATAGTAATATCAAGTCCACCATGTCTCATAAAAATGAACTGCAAATGAACCAAACTGTTTTGATTAGTTCATTAGGGTAAAAAAAGGAGTTCAACCTTAAGGTGGATGATCTAATTGAGAGAGAGGATTAGGTGCAGGAGATTGAAAAAAAATTTTTGCCTTCCAGATACTTCAAGATAGGAAAGTAAAACTTTTTACTATGTTTATGCTAAAAGGGGAATATAGCAAAAGGGGTGGGCAAAATTTCCCCAAAGGCTAGTAGAAGAGTGAAAAATTTTGGTGGTTTTTTAAGGAGCTATTATACCATAGATTTTTTCTCTAGCAGTTCTAGGGCAAAAGGGGAGAATGGATGTCAAAACGGGTAAAGGGGGGAAAATAGGAGAATGAAAAATTTATGAGGTAGAATTTAATTGCCTAATTTAGTTTTTTTTTCAAATGGTTGTTCTGATGATAGATCCCAAGGCTAGAAAAATTTTTTGGGGGGTTTGGGGTTTAGATCCCCCACATGAGGGGGGAGCTTTTAAATTTGACCACATACAAAAGTGGTGGGTTTAAAAAACCAAGTACTTAGAACAAAGTAAAAAATGATAAAGAAAAAAAAGGGGAAATAATAGTTTAAGGATACCCTTGGGGTAAGAACTCATTTTTAAACAGGGATGGTACGGGACAACGGTAAGGGGTTTGATAAATGATCCAAAACTATCACAAACTACTAAAAAACTCCTTTTTTCCATAAAATTGCTATGTTTTTTGGCCCACTTTTTTACTGAAGCATCACCATATATGCCCCAAAGGTGTTAGGGGTTTCCATGAGTAAAGAAAATGAAAAGAGGGGGCCCAGAGGGTGCATGTTTTTTTTTGGAAAAGGGAACAAGAAACATTAGTAGGAATGAAATTGGGAGGTCATTTTCCCCCCTAGTTTTTTCCCACAAAATAAAAACAGAGGGGACTAAGGCAAAAAACAAATCCTTGGGGTTAGATAGGAAACCCAAACCCCCCCCCAGCTCAATGGGTAGCAAGACCTCAAACAAGAGTACAGTATAGACAAATGGTAAAGGGGCCCCCCAAACAGCTTTCCCCACCAAATTTTTTACAATTCAAAAAGAAACAAAGACAGGAAAATTCTAAAAAGGGGACACCATTGTAGGTAAGTTTTCAAGTACACACCTGAATGCTTATGTTTTTAATTTTGATATGGGGTTGCTTCTATTTTTTAAATTTTCCAAAAACCTTTGATATAATGTTGGCATTGGATAGGGGAAAATATGGAGGGAATTTAGTTGTTAGTACCCCTTTGGAAGTTAGGGGGAAAGGGTTAGATGGGAACTAAAAAAGAGTAAGAATAGAGAGGGGGAAGGATGATCCCAAAGCAAATCTTTAAAAATTTAGAGTTTGGGTAAAAATTTGACATTATTTTGGGGGGTAAATTATTTTTAGAATCCCATTCCCCCCTTTAACTATCATAAACTTTGGTGGTACTTTTCCCAAACATACCCGGGGAAAAGTTATTTTGGGTACAAAGCTGGAAGCTTAGAAAACCGGGACAGATTACTTACTTACAGCTGTGGGGGAAGGAATATGTTAGCATTTGTAACTATTTTTATTTGGGTGAAAAAACAAAATTTAAAAATTTTGCCTATAGGGAGAATTTCTAGATGTTTTTTCCCTAAAGACCTTCCTTTTTAAACCTTTACAAAGGAGTAGGGGAAACATTGATTTAGTATGGGAATACTAAAACCCAAATATAAAAAACTAGTATAAAAAATGGGGGCCAAATTAAATTAGAAGATTTTAAGGGAAAAGCATGATGGGGCCTCAAAATAAAAGTTAAAGCACAAAAATTTACTCAAGAAAAAAATTCCCAACAAATCAATCAAAAAAACCCGTCCCAATGTGGATGAAAAATTTATGTGAAACCTTTGGATTTAAAATGGAAAACCAAAGATAAAAAGGGTTTAAATTAAAATTTCCCTATTTGTAATCTTCCCCAAAAGTAACAACAAAAGGATTGAGAACCACTTAAAAATCAATCAAAATGGAAGCAATAAAACCGTGATTTCCACTCTTCCCCCAATTTTCCAATTCCCCGCCAACACTAAAATGATATTAAATTTCCCAAGGGAACTAAAAGAAAAAATAAAATTTTAAAACATGACAATTGTTCAAAAAATTAAAACCCCAAAAAATAAGCCCAAAAGGAAACCCTTTAAAAATCCACCCTGATAGGGACTCACTAGAGAAGAAAATAAAAAACAAAAAAGGGAAAGAAATCGTATGATCATAATTTCCCTTGTTGCCCCCGGCCCCACAACCCAATTCTTATTTGAAATTGATAAGAGATTTTGAACTGGGGATAAAACCCAAATTTTCCCAAAAACGTGGAAGTGCAAATGTTTAATTTTTTTTTTTTTCCCAAAAAGGGCCCCTTCCCAAACCCCCAAATTTACTTGCTACTTTTAAAGGGTTTTAAAAAATTTGGTCAATTTTTCCCAAGTTTCCCATTTTTAAAGGTGGTTTAGTCTTAAATAAAAATTACAAGGAAATGAAAGTTTTCCCCAAAACCAAATACAAACAAAAAAATATTTAATAAAACAATTACAAAGACAAAAATTTTCATAAGTCTTCATAAACCCAAATCCTGGGAAGGGGGAAAACAAACGCATGGGTTTTGACTGTCACTAAAAAAAAAATGTTTTTTGGCCCTTCAAGGGTTTTGTGGGGACATTTTTGGCACCCCAAAAGGAGAATTTTCTTTCCCCGTAAGTTTAATCCCCAAATATTTTTTGGGAAAAAAAGCCTAAAGTAAAATAAGCGATTTGGATTTCATCCCAAATCGGGTTTTTAAAAAAATGTCGACGGGGTGCCAAAATTTTTTCCCCTTTTTTTTCCCTTGGGGGCCTTTTGGGAAAGTTTTTTTGCCCCAAATCTAGAGGATTATTTTTGGGAAAATGAACCTTAAATGTCCCAAACTCTGCTTTTCCCGGGCCATCAATGGTAGGGGAGGGTTTTTGATCTATTCCTGAAACCCATGGACCCCCAAATGGAGTAAAGGGCATAGAACTATGTGTAAATTCCCCCCATGCGGGGAACATTAGGTTTTTTTTAAACCCATCATGTAAACCCGCAACATACCCCAAGGCTGGCCTAACAGTAAAGGGAATGAAATGCATGGGGATACACACACAGGATCTCATGATGATAATTTTTCCGGGACTTTCACGGGAAATTTGCCTTAAAGGGTAACATGCTTACTACCCCCGATTATCCACCAATGCAAGTTAAAAGGGGGTTTAGAATGGGGATGGGTAGAAAAAATTAAAATTTGTCTACCAGTGCAGCAGATATAACATTCGTGCAACTATACTATCGATGTGGAAAACAAAGGTTACCTTGATTCTGAAAAGAGGTGTGAAATATGTTCCCCCCTCTGAATGTCACTAGTATCAGGAAAATATATTTTAAAACCCTGCGTAACACATTAAGGATTTAATTTTTTTTCTCCTGTAGCTCCTGGGTGGGGCTGCATCGGGTTTCATCATAATTTTTCCTAGTGCCTTTGGGTTAGATTTGTATTTTTCAATCGATCGGGGTCATCCTAAATTTATCCCCCCCAATGTCCTCCTTTAATAGTCATACCCCCCTTATTTGGACACTATCTGCCATACCCCCCAAATTTCCCATGCTTTTTTAAAGCACTTTTCTGGCGCGCCTTCCCACAGTAGACCCGGGGAACAGTCTTTCACATCGGGGAGCCTTTACCTCTTTCCCCTTCCCAGTAGGTAAATTTTCTCTCATAAAGTTGGGGTAGTTTGTCCACTGCCTCACCTACCGCTTTTTCCCCTGATCGATTGCCCAGCTGATATGGGTCTAGAAAATAGCCCTGGGCCTACTGCTGGGACCAAAAAATTTAATTTGGGAAACCCCCCTTTGCCTCTCTATTTTTAAGGCCAATGTTTAGCCTAATCAAGGGGTTACTAAAGCGATGCGTTCAAAACAAACGCTATTTCATTTTTTAGCCCTGAGACAAAACGTGCTCCCAGTTTGTTCGGGAGGTTCAAGGGGCCCCACACCAAATCATAAGAGTCTCAAACCCCTTTGCAAAAATTTTTTTCCCACGTTTTGTTTCCCCTGCCTAAATATTTGCAGTCGCATAAACAATTTCCTGTTTGCAGGGGGCTCAGGAATAAAACCTTTTTCTCAAAACCCTTTTCATATCCTTTGGTCTGAATCCAGCCTTCCCATGCCCCTCTGTTAATCAGATTTTTCCCACCTTTGGGGGCAGCGTCCCCTAAAAACTCAGGGCAGCCAATGGGCCCCTGGGTTACAAACCCACCCAATCTCATAACTTTTAAAAGACCCCTCAACCTTGTCCCCCCAATTAAATGTTATTAGTTGACCCTTTGCCATCAAAAAGAAGGCATTGCGTTTAAACATATTTTTAACCCCCGAGGTGGCCGGGAAACCCTTTTTTCTAATAGGGGTTTGCCCCAAAATTGCCCTCCCCCTTTTCCCCTTTATAGAAGATCTCCTCACCCTTCATTCTATTCAAATTCCCATCCCCCCACTACTCTTTTTTTTGATGAGGTTTTATAGAGTTTAACCCGGGGTTGGTCCCGGGTTTTTTTTACCTTTGGGGGTTGGGGGAAATGTATTCTGTAAATTTCCCTATTTTGCCGGGGTGTAGCAACAAATGGTATTTAAGATCCTGGAGCTGTTTTTCCCAAAGTTTTTTCCTTTCCTCCCAAACATTACGCCCCCTGACCCCCCAAACCTGACTATTGGCTTCATCCCCTTTCCCCCCTTTACGCTGTCTTTTGGGAAAAGTTTTTAGACGATCCTTAAAAAAAATTTTGGGAAGAAATGACACCAACCCCAAAAATAAAATTCCCTTAGCGTCACAAAATAGCAACTCCAAAAAAGGGGAAAACAAAAAAATTCCACTTAACTTCACAAGTTTTGCTATTAAAAACCCCTGGGGTAGTCTCTTCCCAAAAAACCCCGTTAACAAAAAAAACCCCAGGGGCAACACTTTAAAATTTTCACCCCCACATGAACCCTTTTTTTTTTTTAAAAGTTCCACAAGTCACTCCTTCACAAAAAACTCTAAATACCCCTCAGAAGAAATATATAAAATGGGAGCGTAAATTGAAAGCAAGTCACTGGTCGTATCAAGTAAAAAAAGTGGTAAAAAGTAAGGTTGTCGATCCCCGAGGAACCAATAGGGGTACTAGTTTCTATGGCAATTCTTTAAATTTTAAAGGGTGTTTTAAAAAGGGGGTTTTGAAAGGGTTAATCAAAAAATTTTTAATTTTAAAGCAAAAAGGGAAAATTTTTTATGAAAAATTTCTAAAAATTTATGAAAAAAGGGGAAAAATTAGAATTCCCCCCTAGATTTGAAAAACCCAAAATTGCAAACCATTTATATCAACTTGTGGTTATAAGTTTATTCAAGTGAGTTTAGAAAAACCCCTTTTTTTTAAGGGATGTTGCCCTTTAAAATTAAATTAGTCGGTTTTCCCGCGTCCCCAAATTTAACCAAGGAATAAAAAAAATTGTTCATACACCCCCCGATGCTCAAAAAAACCAAATGCCCAAAATAAATTTTAAACCCAAATTCCCTTAGTGATTAATTAACAAGAAACATTGCATTGTGCCCTCCAAAACTAAAAAAAAAAACCAAAAAAATTTAATTCCCCAAACCCCCTTTTTGACAATAAAATTTTAATTTAAAAATTTCCAAACAAACCCTCATCAACCCCCTATCAAAAGGTTTCTAAAAATTTTAAAAAGAAAACCAATTAAATTGAAAAAAAGGGAATTGCAATCATGAATAATCCTAAAAATTTCCCTAATCTTTTAAAAAACATGGCTACAATTACCCTTTTTAAAAATTCTGGGGTTTTCACCCAAAATTTCCCACAAGGATGATTTAAAAAACCATTATGTATGAATTGCATAAAAACAATTTAAATAAATAATGAAATGGAATTCATATTAAACAAAAAATTTTAAAACAAAAAAATTTGGCATAAAAGAAAATAAAGTAAATGGAAAAATTTGGGCTATAACCCTTAAAGGGAGCTTCAATTTTCCCAAAAATTGACCCCTTGAATTCTTCAATTGAAAGAAAAATTTCAACAAAATGACATTCTTTTTCAAACAAAAACGGGGGAAAAAAATCAAAATTTACCTAAGGAAATTCTAATGAGGCTAAAAAAAAAAGAAGAAGAAAAAAAATTTTCTAAACAAAAGAAAGGAGGGATTCTCCAAAAAAAAAAGGGAATGCTTCCAAGGGTTTCACAAAAGGGGGTCTATTTATAGATCCAAAAAAGGAGGGGGTGAGGTGGATCTGATGAGGATTTGAGTCACAAATTAATTAAGATTTTATTTTGGAGAGATTTTTTGCAATGGATACCCGGGGAAAGTAAAAAGGGGGGCCGGCTAAAGGCCCGGGGTTTAAAGGCCGACGGCTTTATTCTTTTTGAGGCCGGTTTTAATATGGGGGCCCTAAAGGGCCCGGGGGCCTTCATTTGTAATCCTTTTTCTCACTTCTTAAATTTTTGTAAAAAAAAACTCCCCCCAAATTAATTGTAATTTCTTTTGGGTCCTCAAAACCTTTTTTTTCACAAAAAAAACCCCTTTAAAGTTCATTTCTTTATTTTTTTTAAATATTGAAAAAAATTTTAATATAAGCCCAAAAAAAATAAAAAGGGTAAAATTTTACCCTTTTAAAACTTTCCCCCACATTTGGGAACTTTTGCTTGCCCTCAAGAAAAAAATTTTTTTAAACAAGAGAAATCCATCTTAAATTTTGGGTTCCCCCTTGTTTGACCAAAAGGGAAAATTTGAAAACTAGTATATCTCGTTGAAATTTAGTAGTTAATCTAAATCCCAACGTTTTTTTAAATTTCCAGTGTTTAAAATAAAAAACAATACTTAGCCATAAGGAAAAACATTCTTTTAAAACTTCTTTGGGTTTTAGCAAAATCATCCCCCTTAAATTTTTACTTCTCTAAAACAAGATAACAAGGAGTAAAAGGGCATATGGTTTTTCCATTTTTTTCTAGAATTTCCCCCCCCCTTTTTTTTTTTTTTTTTTTTTTTTATTTCCTTTGGGTTTTGGGCCGCGGAGTGAGACTTCACTTTTTTAGGGCCCAAAGCTCGCCCTTTGTAAACCTGACTTGCATTAAAGGTACTAATTTTTTTCCCCTTTCCCCCCTTCTCGTTATTGTGAGTTTTGAGTCGGAATCCGGGGCTATCGAAAAGTGCCCGGGTTTTTTAAAGGGGGCCCCCCACGAACTCTTCCTCCCCAAAATTTTAAGATTGGTTACTTTTAAACTCACTTTCCTGAGTTATTGGGGGAAAAGGGTTTTTTTTTTTTTTTTTTTTTTTTTTTTAAAGGGTCACAAAGGGAAAATATTTCCTTTACCTCTTTCACTGGTTTTTAAGGGTATTCTCAAAAAAATTTAAAGAGAGATTTACCCCAACCCAAAATTTTTCCTTGAAGAAAAACTTGCTTTTTTTTTTTAACTTAAGGACCAATCTCAATTTAAAAGGGCCCAAACATAGGGTAAACCCATTCCCCTAGAGATTTTACTTTTAAAATTTTTAAATATGGAAAAATAATAAAAACAGTTGGCGAGTGGGGGGACCAATCTAAGTCAATTTCAAAAATTCCATTAAAGGTAAAAAACTTAAAGGGCATAAAAAAAGCCTGGGGTTTGTAAGCTCATGATGTTTGCAACCTTATAATTTTTACATTTATAAACCCTTCCCCCCATTTAAATTGGGGCAAAGTCCTCAGGGGTTTTTAATTTTATCACAAAATTAAAGGGGAAAGAAAAGTCAAAGCAGAAATTGAAATTTCTGGTACTTCCCCGGGTTTTAAAATTGTTCATCAAGAAGAAAATTCCTCCTAAAATGTCTGTCACCTTGGGTGTCTTGATTGCACCGGCGGCTCTTATCCAACCCCTTTTAATTTTTTTTTTTTTTTTTTTTTTTTTTTTTTTTTTTTTTTTTTTTTAAAAACCAGTGTATATACTTTTTGGAAAAGGGTTTTTTCCCCTGAAGCGTTTTAGTTTATAGTGCGGCCCATTTTTTTAGTTAAAGGGTTTTTAAAAATTCCTAAATCCGGGGGTTTTGGCTTTTTTTAACAAAATTTTTCCCCTTCTAGAAAAATTTTTGGAAAAAAAACCGTTTATTTTTTAAAAATACGGTTTTTCTCCTTCAACTAAAAACTGCCCCAAAAAAGGAAAAACTTTTAAAAATTTCAAAGGGGGCCAAACCCCCCCTGATTTCAACTTACCGGGGGAAAAACTTCAATCGAGAGTTGTACAAAAAAAAACCCTTTCCCAAAAGGGAAGAACTCCCGCTGAAAATGTTTTTTTCCAGGGCCTTTTGTTTTGCTCTCCCTTTAAAAATTTTTCCCCCCTTTTTTTAATGTTTTCCCCTCTAAACTCAGCCTTTTGTTAAAAATTGGGGCAACCTTTTTTTCCCCCGCAGCTTGAAATAAAAATTAAAATTTTAGGGCCCCCCGTTTTCCTTGTGCCAACCCCGGGTGGGTTTTACATGTTTTAAAACCCTAAAAAAATTTGTAGGGGGACTTTTCCAAAAAGGGGGTTTTAAAAGCTTTTCTAAAACCCCAAAAAGCATCATAAAATTTTAAAGCCCCAAACCTTTGGGTTTTAAAATTTAATTTTTTCAAAGATTTTTTTAAATTTTCCCCCGGGGAAAACCCCAAAAACCCGCCCAAAATGTTTGTGGGATAAGGGGGGGCAATTTTGGGGAGAAACTCCATTTTTTAAAAATTTAAATTTTAAAAATTGGGGCCCGTTCCCAAAAAAGGTTTTTCCCCCAAACACTTTTTATTTCCCGGGTCCCCCAAAAAACTTGAAAAAAATTTTTTTTTTTAAAAATTTTAAAAAGGGAAAACCCCTTTTTTTTAAATTATTTTGTAGAGAAAATGCCTTCCCCTTTTTGGGGAAAAATAAACAAAAGCTAAAAGAATATTTTTGTTTAAAAAAGATGAGGGAAAGGGCCCCAAAAAAGTCAAATTCCCCAAAAGTAAAAAATTTTTAATTTTCAATTTTTAAAATTTTTTGGTAATTAAAGGTCTTTTTTAAAAATTTCCGCCCTTTTTGGGATTGAGCACTTTTTAAAAAAGAAGTTCCTGCAATTTAAAAAAAAAAAGGGGCCCCAAAAAAAATCCCCAAGTTTTAAAATTTTTTTTCCAATTTTTTTTTTTAAACCCCAAAAAATAAACCTCCTGTTTTTTTTGGAGTGCCCCGTGCTGTTTTAAAACTAACCCATTAAATTTTAAAGGCACAAATCGTCTAATTTTTTGGGGGGCCCCCCGGGGGTTTAAAAAAAAAGGGCTCATCCCAAAAAAAATTTCTTACTTTAAAGAAAAAAAATTTTTTTTTCCTTTTGGGAAAAGGGGAAAAAAAAATGGTATAAATTTTTTAACCAAGTTTTTAAAAATATGTCGGCATCCCAAAGGGGTTTAAATTTAGGGATGTCTATTGCTGCAAATCCCCATCAGGGAATTTTTTATTGAGGGGGGTTTTTTAAAAAAAACCCTTTTCCAAACGTGAAAAAAGATCAAAAAAACCCCCCAAATTTTTACTTCCCTTTTTAAACCTTTAAATTTTCTAACAAATTCTTCCCGCAATAGAAACCAACGAATTAACCTGGGTTTAGCAAAGTTTTTGCAAATAAATATTTTAAAAGGGAATATCTGTGTATACATTACTTTAAAAACCATAAAGTAAGCCTAAATTTTTTCCGGGAAAATATCACTGCAAAAAAACTTTTTTTTTTTTGGGGCCATGTTTTTTTGGGCCTCGTTCAAGGTTCAAATTCTAGTATATAGCATAAAAAATTTTTCCTTTTTTTTGGCCCCATACTGCTCCCAGGGGATTTTCCTAGAAATCCACTTTTAGCTCAAATGGAATCTCCCAATTTGGGTCAACAATCACTTGGTGCGAGCTGAGCTTCCCCCTTTAATTTTTATTGAATCCCTGAAACAATTTTCATCAAACACAAAAAATAGGGGCTTTTTTAAGTTTTAAAAAAAACAGAGGTCTAGAGATTTTAGAGAATTCCCCCGATAAAACTCCTGTAAAAAACCCCGGGGGTCCCCCAAAAACTCCCCCCCTCCCTTTTTTGAAGTGGGGTTTTGGTTTTGGGGGGGGGCTTCCCCATTACTTCCACTTTTGCCTTTTCAACTTCAAACCCCCTTTTTTTGACACCCTTTGACCTAACAATTTTTCCCCTCGTACCATAAAAGGCAATTTTTTTCCCAAAAATTTTTTAAATAGG
Source organism: Laguncularia racemosa (assembly GCA_037954665.1). Classification (NCBI taxonomy): domain Eukaryota; kingdom Viridiplantae; phylum Streptophyta; class Magnoliopsida; order Myrtales; family Combretaceae; genus Laguncularia; species Laguncularia racemosa. The sequence continues at coordinate 45,531 of JBBMOL010000930.1, read as the reverse complement.
TTTTTTTTTCCTTTAAAAATTTTTTAAAAAAAACACCTAAATTTTCCCCAAAAAAGATTCAAATGACTTCCCAAAAAAAGGGGAAAAAATCCATAAAAATTTCAATTTTTTAAATTTTTTAACCCCCAAAAAAAAATTTTGACATCAACACCTCTGAAAAGTTTTTATGATTAAAAAAACCAAAAGGGAAAATTTTTCCCAAATGCAAAAGTACCCTTTTTGGGCAAGTAAATGTTGGGTTTTCCCCTGTCCCCGGGGCCCATATGAATTTTTTTTTACCCCGAAAAACCATCAAAAGGGAAAAAATAAAAAACATGGGCCCCCCCCAGTTTTTTTAACCCCTATCCCAAAAAAAAAGGGAAGGGGGAAAAAAGGGTTTTTTTTTGGGTGGCATTTTTCCCCAAATTTTTTATAATCTATGAAAAAACCCCCCCCCGTGCACGGGTAGGGGTTTGGGAAAACAATTTTTTGGGCCCCCAAAATTTTTTCCCCCCTGCCCGGGCCAACCCTTTCCCTTTTGGGACAATTTGGGGCGGGGCTAACCCTTTTACTATCAAAAGGGGGAAAAAAAAAATGCCTGCATTTTAAAAATTTTAAAGGGGATTTCCCCCTTTTTTTTAAAAATTCCCCTTAAAAGATTTTTGGGGTTTAAATTTTTTTTTGGGGTTGGGGAAAGTGGGTTTTTCACTCAGTTTTAAGAAATATCCAAAAGGCCCATTTTTAAAAGGGTTTTAATTTCCCCTTTTAAAAACCCAAAGGGGCCCCCCGATAGTTTTCCTTTTGTTCCTAAAAAAACCCCAAAAATTTTTTTCCTTTTGATCACCGTAAAAAAGAAAAAATTTGATAATTTGGGGAAAGTATCATTTTTTTCCAAAAAAAACCATAAATTAAATCCCCGGGAAAGGTTTAAGTTAAAAACCCCGGGGGGGTTGTGTCAAAAAAAAATTTTTGGGATGGGTTTTTCCAGGGTCCCCGGGGCCCCCCTTTTTGCCCGACCCCTTAAAAATTTATAAACTTTTTTTTTTTTTCCCAAACCACGCCCCTTTTTGGGGGTTTATCTTCCCCCAAACCACCCCTTTATCAAAATTTTCCCTTTTAAAAAATGACCCTCGGGGGCCCCCACCTGCTTTCCCTTTTCCCAAAAGAACTCGGGGAAAAGGGGTCATCAACACTATCAAATTTAAAAAGGTTTTAAAAGTCATCAAATTTTTTTGTGCCTCAAACCCCTTTTTAAAAGGGACTTGTTTTTTCCCTAAAATTTTAAAAAATAATTTTACCTTGTTTCCACATAAATTTTTAAGGGGTTTAACCGTTGCAAGGAATGGTCTGCCAAGGATCATGGGTCCCTTTTACCCCCCTCCATCTCCAAGACTAAAAAGTCAACGGAAAAATGAATTTATCTACTTTCACTAGGACTTTTTCCAAAAAATCCCTTTTTGGGGTTTTTTAATGCTCCTATCAAAAAATTTGAAAGGGGAACATTTATTTTTCCCCCACTCTCCAAGTCCCCAATTTTTTCCCCCAAAAAAAATAGAGGCATTAAATTTTAATTGGGGGCCCAGTCAAAAAAAACTTTATCAAAATGAAAAAAATTGGGGCCCCCTTTTCAAGGGGAAAAAAAAATCCCCTGATCTCTTTTTTTTCCCTTTGGGAAAATAGGTACATCAATTTTGTAAATCATTGAAAATTCCCCTGTAAGCTCACCCCGGGGTTTATTCCCTTTTTTTTTTCCCCCCCTTTTTTGTGAGTAAATCCTTCTGAACCCCCCCATTGAAGGGAAACCCCCCCGAAATGCTTCTGCAAAAGGGGGAATTTAAAAATTTTTAATTTTTTTTTAAAAAATTCTAAAAAAATTTTTTAAATTGGGGAAACCCAAAAATTTTTGGGGTTTTTTTTTAGCCTTTTCCGGGGGAAAAAGGGAAAAAGGGGGAAAAAATGCTTTCACTTTTTTTGGGGAATTTTTCCCTTTTATTTTTCCCCCTTTCCCTTTTTTTTCCCCCTTTTTTTTTTTCCAGGTTAAAATTTTCCCCCCTCCCAAAAATTTTTTTCAAAAATTTTTCCTTTCCCCCTTTTTAACATAATAGCTTTACACCCCCTTTTTTTTTTCTTTCCCCCCCCTATTGTAGGTTTTAAAAACCCCTTTGGGCAAATTTTCTCAAATTTTGAACATTTGGGGGAAGCTGATTTTTTAAAGGGTTTTTCCTTTTAAAGTGGCTTGTTGGATTTGGGGGCCCAAAATTGTGTCAGTCTTTTGCATATAACTTATCAGATTCTTCCATTTTAGAATGGCCTTGCGAGAAGAGGGGAAAATTTGATTTGGATATTTTTTGATGGGGAGTTTTTTGAAATTTTTAAATTTTTTTTTTAAATCCGGAGGTTTTTAAATAAAAAGTTTTCATTTTTCCCTTGAAAAAAATTTTGGGGGGGTTCGCCACCCGGTTTTGGGGTTTGAATAAGGGGCCCCCTTTTTTTTTTTTTTGGAAAAAATTTTTGACAAAAATTTTTTTTTCTTCCCTGGGGGTGAGGAGGGGAAAAAAATTTCCAAATGGGCACTCAAGATTGAGTGTGGGGCCCCGAGCAAAATCACAAAAAAAAAATTTGAAAATTTAAAAATTTAAAGAAAGGGGGTAGAGGAAATTTTTTTTTCCTGGCGGGAAAAAAACAGAAATTTTTGGGTTTTTAAGGTGTCCATGGGGGTTTTGGGGGGGTGCCCCTCTAGACTTACCTCTTTTATGTTTCCAAAATTTTTTGGGATAGAGGCCATTTCATTATCCAAAAAAAAATAGGGCCCCCTCATATGTCTTACAAATTTGTGCCCACCAAAAAAGCACTAAACCCCCGGGTCTTTAAAGTTTTTAAAAAGAGAAGAATATCCAAAAAAAGGGGAAATTTTTTGGAAAAAAGGAAAGGGGGAAAATTTTCCCAATTTCCTCCTTGGGGAAAAATTTTCCCCCTTCCCAAAAATGTTCACCACTAAACTTACTGAAGTTTGGATGTCATTTTCCCCTTTAAACCCCCTTTTTGTGGGGAAAAAAATCCCTTAAAAATTTTTTTGAAGATCTTTTCCCCAAAAAGGGTTTTTAAATCTTTTTGGCAAAGAAAATTTTTCCAAACCCTGCTTTTTCTTTTTAAATAAAACGGAAAAAAAAATTTTCCTTAAAATTTTTTTATCAGAACTTTTTTTATTTTCACTGTAATTTTTTTTATTTAAGAAAAACGGGAAAAGCTCATAGGACCTTTTTTGGAAAAAAAATTTTTCCCCCAAAAATTTAAATTTTATTTAACCTTTTAAAGAGTGTTTGGTTTTTAACTCGAAATTTTTAGCCCGAATTGTTGGTCTTTTAATTGGGGGGGGGGGAAAAAACAGGGATCTTTTATTCCCCCAAGTGCCTACCAACCCTTTTAATCTGATTGTTTGTTCTCTTTTCCATGTTTTTTTTTTTCCTTTTTTCTCTGCTCTCTTCAAAGTTGTCGCAAAGGGGCGTTCATCTCAAAAAATTAAAATTTGGTTTAAGTTCGCACTTTTACCCTCCCCCATAAAAAAACCCTTTAAAAAGGGGGGGGAAAAAGATCACACAAAGTTTAAAAAAAATTAAATAACAAAATAATTTTTTCCTAAATTCCCCAAAAAAATTTTCAAAAATTTTAATATCTATTAGTTCCCGGAACCCGGCCCCAAAAAATTTTTATCGCCAAAAAGAAAAAAAAAATTTGGGACCCCAAATTGCAGCAAGGGGGACTGGTTTTTTCAAGTAAAAAAAGGGGTTTTAAAAAATTAAAGGGTTTTCGTCCCCCGGGGAACCCCAAAAGAGTACTAGATCAATGGCAATTTTTTTTTAAATCTAGGGGAAAAAAAGGGGGGTTTTTTAAATGTCTAATCTAAAAAAATTTTTTAAAGCAACAAAGGAAAAATTTTATGAAGAATCTATCAATTATAAACAAGGGAAATTAAATTCCCCCTTAGTTTTGGGGTTTAACCCCAAAAAGCCCCCGTTATATAAAAACCTTGTGGTTAAATTTTTTCCCAAATTGGGGTTTAAAAAAACCCCTTTTTGGGGAAAAGTTAAACCCCAAAAAATTAAAATTTGGTCGGTTTCCCGCCCCCCCAAAAAACCAAGGAATAAAAAAATTTTGTTCATACCCCTTTCCCCATCTACAAACAAAAAAAGCCCTAAAAAAATTTAAAACCCCAACCCCCCTTTGTGTTTAATTTTTAAAAAAAAAATTGGGCATTGGGGGCCCCCCAAAAAACCCCTAATTAAACCAATTAAAAAAAACCCCCCTATTACAATAAATCTAATTAAAATTTTAACAAATCCCCATCAACCCCCTTTTCAAAAGGTTTTCTAAAAATTTAAAAAATTTAAATAAAAAGGGAAATTTAAAAACATGAAAACCCCCAAAAATTTTCCTAAAATATAACATGGCTAAAATTTAAAACCTTTTAACTTCTGGGGGTTTTTACCCCAAATTTCCCCCCAAAAGGGGATGATTTAGAACATTATATAAAAAAATTTCAAAAAAAAAAATTGGGGAAAAAAATGGGGTGCAATGGAATTCTTTTTTGAAAAACAAAAATTAAACAAAAAAAAGGGCATAAAAAAAAATAAAGTAAAGGGAAACCCCAAATTTCTAAAAAATTTTTAAGGCTTCAATTTTCCAAAAAAGACTCCTTAATTTCCCTTCAATTGAAAGCAAATTCAAAAAAAAATTTTTTTTCTTCAAACTAAATTTTTGGAAAAAAACAAAAGGTCCCCAAGGGAAAAAATTCAAATTTAGGTAGAAAAAAAGAAAAAAAAAAAATTTCCCCAAAAAAAAAAAAGGATTTTTCCCTCCAACAAAAAAGGGATGTTTCCCAAAGGTTTCCCCAAAAGGGGTTTTTATTTATGGGGCCCCAAAGAGGAGGGGGATGGGGGGGGGTTTAGGGGGGATTTGAGCCAGAAAATTTAAAATTTAAAATATAAAATTTTGGGGGGATTTTTTTAAATTTGGATACCCGGGGGAGAAAAAGAAGGCCGGCTAAAGGGCCCGGTTTAAAGGGCGGCTTTATTTTTTTTTAAAAGGGCCGGGGTTTTAAAAAAAAAGGCCGGTCAACCCCGGGGGGCCTTCTGAACCCCCCTTTTCTCACTTTTTTCAATTTTGTAAAAAAAATCCCCCAAAATTAAAAATTGTAATTTATTTTTGGGCCCCCCCAAAAAACCCCCGTTTTTTCCCCCAAAAAAAAAAACCTTTAAAATAAATTTCTTTTATTTTTTTTTTAAAAATTTAAAAAAATTTTTAAAAAAATAAGCCCAAAAAAAAAATTTTTTTAAAATGTGATTTTTTAAAAAACCCAGGGCCCCAAAAACACAGTGGCAAAAACCCAAAAAAACTTCCACTTCCAGGGAAAAATTTTAAAAAATGGCAACAACCCCCAAAAATTTTTTTCCACCCCCTCGGAACAAAAATGAAAAACAAAAAAAAGTATACTTCCATTTCCCCAGGGAAAGGGGTTTAAACCCCAAACAAATAAATTTCCCAAACTTCCCCCACAAGGATAAAAGATATCCCAATTTTTTACAAAGAACCCGGGGAACTTAACAATAGGCAGCAACTCCAATTTAAATTTAAAACCTCTTCACAAATTTAAGCCGTCCTTTTTGGGTAAGAAATAAATTTTTCAAATTCAAATAACACTCATAACTCCCCCAACTTAATTGATGTTTTTAAATTTCCCAAAAAGATTCCCTTTCTACTCAACACAATGCAAATCTGGTAAAAAAAACACTTCCCCCAATTCCCGGGTTTGCAAAAATGGAAATTTCAACAACCCAAACTTCAAAAAACCCCCTTTATGCAACAAGCTATTCCCCGGGAAGAAAGGTAATTTTCAAGTTCAAGAAAATGTTGAAATTTGCAACACTTCATTCTTCTTTTCCCTTTTCCAAAAAAATTTAAACAATCACCAAGAAAACTACAACAATCTTTCCCCCTCCCCAAATCCAACAAGCAGCAAATTAGAAAATTTAAATTAAAAGGGAATTTTTACAACTCAAAGCTACAACAACAAATTTCGGTTCAAAATTGAATAACCCTAATGGAAGATGACAATCACGAAATCAACCAACAATTAACCCTTTTTCTCTCAATTTGTGCCTGATATCAAAAGATGATGTGCTAAAAAATCTAGTTCAACCCACAATCAAATGCCCTCAATAAACAAAACCGGTCTAATGTGGATGACAATTTACATAAAAACCTTTGGAGATTTTATGGAAAACAAAAGTTTCAAATGAATAATTAAAAACCCTTTTTGGGTAATCTTCACCAATAACAACAAAATGGATTGAGAACCATGTGAAAATCAAATCAAAATGGAAGCAACAAAACCGTGTTTTCCCCACTCTTCCTCCAATTCCAAATTCACCCCAACACAAAAATGATATTTGAATTCAAGAACTAAAAAACAATCAATCTTAACAAGAAAATTGTTCACGAATTACACTCCCCAAAAAAAGTCCAAAAACTTAAAAAAATCCACCCTAGATATGACTCCCTAGAGAAGAAAGAAAAACAACAAAGAAAAAAATCGATATACTCACAATTTCCCTTGTTACACTCGCCACAATTCCAATTTTTGGGTTGAAATTGATAAGAGATTTTGAACTAGGATAACCCAAAAATTTTCCCCAACACGTGAAAAAAATATGTTTAATTTTAAAAAAAATAACCTCCTAAACCCAATTCTAAGCAAAAATTTATACTTGCTACCCCGGGGGGCTAGAAAATGGCAAAATTACAATTTTGCCACTTTAAGGTGGCTAGTCCAAAAATAAAAATTTAAAAAGGGAAAATAAATTTTCCCCCCAAAACCAAAGACAACAAAAAATATTTTTCAAAAAAAAATTACAAAGTACAAAATACATAAGTCTTCATAAACCAATGCCCCGAAATGGAAAACAATCGCAATGGGTCTTTGACTGTCACTTTGAAAATTTTCCTGTGTCCTTCAACTTTTTGTGGGAAAATATTGGCATCCCATGGAGAATTATCATTGTACCTATAAAATTTTTCTCAAATATTTATTAGGAAAAAAGACATAAAGTAAAAATGAGCGATTTGGATCATCATCCAAATCGGGTTCTGAAAATGTCAACCGTGTCAAAAATTTTTTCCCCTCAAAGCAGTTATAGGAAAAGATAATTTTTTTTAAAAAAGACCAAAGTGTATCTTATTAGGGTACACAAAACCCTTTTTTGTCAAAAAGGGAAGGTGGAATACGAGATTAAAGCTTGGCTATCGAAGTTGAATCGGGGTCACTAAAAAGGGAAAAAAATTTAAAATCCTCTTCCTAAGATAGATGATTATTTAACAACTTCGGGGAGCTTAAAAATTCTCTAAAATGGGACTTGAGATCAGGATCCCACCAACTAAGTTTAAAGGGAAAGGGGGACAAAAAAAAAGACAACTTTTAGGACTTGAAAAAGGCACTTCAAATTCTTAGTGATACCTTTGGGTTAACTAATCATTGCATCTTTTTATGGACTTGATGAATAGGGTATTCGGGGATTTCTTGGATAAATTTGTAACCCGTCTTCATAGACAATTTTTTGACATACTTTGGGAAAAAGAGGAGCATAAAAAGAGCACTTGTTTTTGGGGTTGTTGGATAGGCTACAAGAAGAGAAACTGCATCCCAAAAAATTAAAAAAAAGGGAAATTCTGGTTGGAGTAAGTGGTTTTCTTAGGTCATTAGTTAAGGGGGAAATGGGAATATCTATAGACCAAAAAAAGGTAGAGCTATAGAAAATTGGCCTAGACTAAAGATAGTAACAAATATAAGAAGTTTCTTAAGTCAAACAAGCTGCTACATAAGGTTTGTTAAGGGGGTTTTCTAAGATAGCGACTCCTCTCACCAAGTTGACATAGAAGAAAATGAATTTTTTTTGAATGATAGTTTTTAAGCTAGTTTCCTACTGCTCAAGGGGAAGCTTATGTCAACACTAGTTTTAGCATTAAAAATAAAAGTAGGAAAGAATTCACTATTTATTATGATGGCTAATCCCCAAAGGGTTTTGGGTGTGTGTTAATGAAGGCAGATAAGTTTTTAGCAATGGCCCTCCTGCCAATTGAACCCTATGAGGGGAATTTTTTAACTTACAACTTAGGGGTTGGTGGCAGGGTACTAAACCCTAAATCTTTTGGAGGCAATATTTTAAATGGAGAGAGATGTAAACTTTTCACAAATCCTAGGGCTTTAAATAAAAACTTCACATAAAGGAGTTGAACATGAGGTAGAGGAGGGGGTTGGGGAAAAAAATCAAGGACTATGACTTAGAAATTTTACTATCCTTTAGGGGAAAAAAAAATAAGGGGGCAGATTTCTCCTTTTGTAGAAAGAAAAAAGGTAATGTTGCCTTTCTCTCACAATTCAATCAAGAGTTTTGGATGATATACGTAAGGGGGAATTGGATGTTTTTTTTCAGAAGTGGGACTAAAGATGGCCACTTTTTAAAAAATAACCAAAATTTAGTAAAATACAATCAAGACTAAAACCCCCATGGAAGATAATGAAAAACCCCAAAAGATCAAGGTATGATGGGAAAAATGCAAGGCTTTGAATTTAATATTGGGCTCAAAAAAGGGGGTTTTAAAATATGGAACAAGATTATGAGTGCCAGGGGATTAGAACTAAAGAAGGAAAAAAATGAAAGAGGAACACTACTTAGCCTATACAATCCATCTTTGAAGCACCAAAATGTAACAAGGCCTGAAGAGTCACTATTGGGAGAAGAACATGAAATGGGAAATTAGTTTAATTTGGGGGTAGATGCCTTTTTTGCCAAAAGATTAGAAAAATTTTTCAAAAGAGGCCAGTTGGAACTTTTTAAAACCTCTTTCCCGTACCAGAGTGGAAATTGGAATGTGTGATAAAAAGGATTTTTTTTACAAAACCCTTTCCTAAGTACCAAAGAGAAGCAAGATGCAATCTGGGTAATAGTCAACCAACTAACCAAGTATGCTCACTTTTACCTATTAAAGTGAATACAATACAAACTGGAGAAATGATCGAAATAATATTCAAAAATAGTAAGATTACATGGAGTGCTAGTACCCATAAACCTTTGATAAAGATCCATGGTTTATAAGTAAGATTTTAAGAATAGATTACATAAAACTTTGGGCATAAAATTGCATTTTAACACTGTATTCCACGCTCTAAATAGATGGACAATTTGAGAGACCATATAGATTTTAGAAGAATTTGCTTAGAGCTTATATGGATAGATTTTGGAGGTAACTAAAATAGTGCATGCCTTAGTTGATTTTACCTATAACAATAGCTATTTAGGTAACTATCTAAATGGCTCCTTAATGAGCTCATATGAAGAAGATATAGATCCCCCATTACATTGGAAGAAAAGTAGGAGAGAAGACAAAAGTTTGGGATTAGAATTTGTCTAAGAGGTTGTAGATAAGGTAAAATTTTAAGGCAAATAAAATAAAACAACTTAGGTATTCATATAAGAGCTAATGAGATAAGATGCATGTAAAATCCATAAAAATTTAGTTTCATATAACATCGAAATGATAAAGATAGTACTAAAAAGTTTTAAAATATACCTGACATAAAATATAATTAAAAGAAATAATCAACACGAAAAGCAAACCCATGAAAAGTATTGAATAAACGATAAAATAAATTAAAATCATAGACTTATGATTGTCATGGAAATTTTGAGTAAATATTTATGCTCAAAATAGTTAAATGGTAAAGTTTTGTAATAAAATACTAAAATTTCAAAATCAATAAGTACTGTCCGCGCGTGTAAAGAAAAACTAGGAATTTCAAACCCTAACTATAATAATAATAAATAATAATAATATATACATGTGGCTAAGGCCTAGAGGACCCACGGCCATGAATAAACAAAAAAGGAAAAAGCAAAAGAGAAAAGAGGATAGAAGTGACGAAGCTAGGTGAGGAAGGACTAGAGAAAAGACAAAACAAAAAAGAAAGAAAAAAAGGGAAATAAAAAAAAAATTCATAAACTCACACATTATGACCTCCAATCGATGGTCTGAGAACTACCAACGTGTCCTTGAGTGAGGCGCAACTCAACTAGACCAATTTTATCCACGAAACGGAGTTAAGTTTCTAAAAGTTAGGTACAAATATAAAATAGGTGTAAAAATTAGTATTTCGCCTAAAATTAGTTGAAATAGCTAGAGAAACACTAGATTAGGGTGATCTAGACCATGATAGAATGTAATCACACAAAAGCAAACAATGAAAATTATTGAATAAACGATAAAGTAAATTAAAATCATAGACTTAGGATTACAAATGGAATTTTGAGTAATATTTACGCGCAAAATAGTTAAATTAGTTTAAATGTAAAGTTTTGTATAAAATCTAAAATTATCAAATCAATAAATATTGTCGCGCGAGCAAAGAAAAACTAGGAATTTCCAAACCCTAACTATAATAAAATATGAATTACTAATATAATAATAATAATATATACATGTGGCTGAGCCGAGAGGACCCACGGCCATTGGAATAAAAAACAAGAAGAAAGGCAAAAGAGAAAAGGATAGAAGTGATGAAGAATAGGTTGAGGAAAAGGACCTAGAGAAGACGAAACAAAAAGAAAGAAAAAAAGGAAAACAAAAAAAAAAATCATATCCTCAACACATATGACCTCCATCGATGGTCCTGAACTACCAACGGTTTTTGAGGTGAGTGCAACTCCAACTAGACCACAATTTTTCACGAACGGAGTTAGTTTCTAAAGTTAGGTACAAATATAAAATAGGTGTAAAAATTAATATTTCGTCCTAAAATTAGTTGTAATATCTAGAGAAACACTAGATAGTGTGGATCTAGATCATGAGTAGAATGAATGGATGTAACTTTTCTCTAATTATTAGGTAAGAAGATTTCAACAAAAAATACCTAAAGATTACCTTTGATTAAAACCATGGAAAATGAGACTAGGCGAGTAGGACTCCATGATTTGGTTGTATTTAGATAAATATAGTGTTAATTACGTGTGCTTTATTAAATTTTTGTTAACTAATAAATAAACATATATATAAATATATGTATATACACGAACAATACGTGATTGCTGGCCTCCCTTATGTAGTGTGTGTGTGAAAATCCCCCTCGTTGGCTTACAGTGAATGGCTATAATATATATATATACAATATATAGATAAACACACGATTAGAGATTGTGGACCCTCCCTGGTGTTCGTGCGCGTGGGAAGTTTATTTTTTCTTCTCTCCTTAAAGCTACAGTGGATAAACATAACATATATTGAGTGTAGATCACTTGGTGTTGCTGGATGTCTACCGTAGAGCAACTGAATTTCCCCCTGTGTCAAGTGTGTGTGAAACTCCCCATGGTCACCTATAATGATAACATACAATATTATATATGTTTTGGAGTCTTGTGCTACTGGATGCCTCCATGTGCATGTTGTATAGAAAATTTTTCTTTGTCTGACTTATAACAAATGACCTTATATATATATATATATAGATAACTGCATGAATTTGGCATTGTTTTCTTTTCTTCCTTTTTGTTGGCTGTTGTGTACATAAATATATATGTATATTGCTAAGATATAGGCTATAAAATGGAAGAAGGGAAGCTTCGGATTTTGGGCGGGTGCAAATAGTTATGAATATGTACACAATATCTGGAGGTTGGAAATATAATGTGTATAGGTTTGTAATGTAACCTTGTTGTATAGGAAGGCTAGTATGGGAATGTTGATGTGAATATGTGGTATGATGAAAGTGGAAATGGAATTCAACTGAAAATGTGGGCTATAAGATGAATGGAGGTAGTGAGTGGGGGGGGGGGGAGGTGCTTAGATTGAAGTAGTTAGATGGTGTGGTTCGTGGTGGTCTTTGCCTCGGGGGGTGCGGGGGGGGGGAGGCTGGTTGTTGGGGATTGAAAGGAGGTTTGGAAAATCCATGAATGAGAGATGTGAGAAAACATTACGGGCAAATAGGTGTTGATTCATTTTCCTTATTGAGCGTGCATTGGTATTACTAGTTGGAGTAAAAGGAGACATCATGCCTAATTCATTGTTGACGATTGTAAAGATTTTATGAGAAGATTATAGACATATGTTAACTGGAGGTTGTTGGTGAGCAGAAGCTAGAAAGAGAGAGTCTAAGGAGTTGATCTAACCACATGTATATGCATATAAATCAAAAGTTAAGAAAGAGGATTAAGATACCAAATAGTCTAAATCTTACACATCAGTAGCTACAAATTGCTAGGTGTAAGTGAGATAGATACATAGGATATCGAATGCACATAAGTCGTAAACATTTGGGTGTATATTGTATATATATCTAGGAACAAGACATAATTATACTCATGAATAAGAGGGCCCATGTTTGAGAGCTCTTGCAAGATTTATGATGTGTTCCCTTTATTGATGTTTGGAATGTACCGCACTGCTGAAAAATTGAGTGCGTTATGAATGGAATCATGTTGACATGGTTGAAGTTTTGATATATGTAGCTTAACTTAAATGATCACCTTAAAACCTTAACTAATAATTTAACATAATAAAAACCCGAAATGCATTGCACGAAACATTGCATTGTTTTAATGCCATCATAACTATAGGGCCGCCAAACGTAATAAGGGGAATAATTGTTTCGCCAAAATGCAAACTACGTGACTCGGGGATGTCGTACCTTGACGGTTCTGAGTTCGACCCATCGCTTGATGGTGTTTAATTTTGCCTCGGGTGTATAAGAAGACACCTTAGTTTAGATCACTAAAGCTAAGATATGTCAAAATAAAATGATACGAATAATTAAATTGTGTGTAAGACCCCGGGCTCTTATGGTGTCTTCGGAATCCTAACCTAAGGTCAAAGGGGGGGCGTAAACCTTAGAACTTCACATTGGTTATCCGGAAGACCACACGAGATGCTACATTCATATGTTTGTTCATGCTTGGCATTTGTTTTTTGACAACATACTTGAAATTTGTTTGTGTTTGTTGCAACACTGAGAGATTGCACCCTATCTTACAAGCTTTAGCTTTACCTTCTTATAGATTTGGCCTTGTAGGTCGAGACTATCAGAATTTCCTTATGACTCGGCAAACTAAGGTGATACTTGTTCGCATAACTAAGTGCAAGGTTCATTTAAGAATAATGCGAGGACCTAGATTGATGTAAATATTTGCTAGACTTGACTTTGTGATAGTTGTGAATGCTTGTAAAATGATAGCACAGGAACTTGGGCAACCTGTAGTTGAAGTAATGGGACCTGTTAGATGCCCTTGACAATATAATTGTTGATTGCTTCAATTGAGTAGGGAATGTTTATTATTGTGATTAGCCATGCACGATGCGAGAGATGAAGGGGGTTAGTAATCATGGCGGGTTGTCACGTAGAGATACCTGGAGTGGGGCAATGACAAATTTTGTTGTAATCTCGCCTAATTTAAGTTAGGAACAGGATATAAACTAGGGACAAAACGTTGGGTCGAAAGAGTTAATATCTTAAGAGATTGATTCAGTAACTCATTAGATAGAAGAAAGCCTACCAAGTAGGAAGAGAGTGAGTTGAAACCTGGGAGTTGAGTTAATTAACTTAAAAGCTTACATTTTCCTTGCATTTGATGAAAATGGGCAGGGGGGGGTACTTTAGTGCTGGATAGAAAAGTGGAATACCTACTGCATGAAGGACGCTAATGACTTGATTAACTATCAGTTGAAGGTTGTAAATATTGCTATGCCACTATAAGTATTTTTTCTCGTTACAAGACATTCGATAAGCTAATAGAAGATTAGAGAATATAATTAACTGAGTATTGGCAAGAATAGATGGACAAGTTTGAGTGAGACCATAAGGATAGATACAGTAGGTATAACTATACCCTACTCTTGAGGCTTTAAGCGATTCGCACGAATGGAAGGTATGTCGGGGGGTGGTACCCTATGAGATAAATATTTGTAGGCTTGGTTTGACTTGGGAATGGGTATCCCCAAGAATACTAGCACCTTAGTTAGTCTAAACGAAATGACCGAAGGTATGGAGGGGAATTGCAAATAGAAGCCAAAAATTGACTAGGACTTCTATATGATGAGACTCTTGGGGATACCATGGACTATACGATAATGCATTGAGAGTTTGAGATCGTAGACCAAGGGATATGTTGAAGTAGAACGGAGTATGGGAAGAGGATCCAAGGAAATTCTATCTCCTGAGGAAAACTCTGATTTAGACAAGCACCCTAGAAGATGATAGTGTACTCTCAACTCTTAGAAGAAGGGGAAGAAGAAGAGGAAGATGAAAAGAAGAGTAAAGAGAAGGAGGAGGAAGAAGAAGAGAAGAGGGCAAGAAGGAGACTTCGTCGAAAGTGATGAAGGCCATGAGCGAGTGATGATGAAGCATTCGTCCTTAAATGTGAGAAGTTGAAGTAAATATTGTCTTTTTGAAGATAATGTACATAGAGAGTAACAATTGTATATTATTTAACAAGACCTAAGAGGAAAAAATTTGCAGTGTAATGCATGTATATCCCTCATGTTAAAATGTGTGTAAGCGAAAAACTTCAAACATAAAATATTTTGAAAAGTATATATGAAATATCTAATCTCCGTATGCTTACAATCAATGATGTAAATATATAAAATGTATAGACTTTGTTGATATTCGTATCACTCACAATATATGATCATTAGTAATATCCTAACATGATTTGATAGCGTTTTAGATTGAGGAATTTTAGAGGAGCTGCTAGTAGGGGGTTGAAAGGCCGTCATAATCTCTAAGGCATCAAAGAGGGGATTAAGGAATCTTGGAAATGGAAGCACCACTTGTATCCCCACAAGAGAATCTAAGATTCAACCTAAATGTCGGGCCGAGTGGCTAGCCGAGGGATGATGAAATGTTGTAAGAGGCTCCTATTGAAAGAGAAGGAAGTGGAGAAGAATGTAGAAGAGGCACAAACGACTGTGCAACAGCAAGGTAACAACAAGCTTTTATTGATTCTGCAATTAGATGCGGGAGCCAGATCTTCATTGTAACCGGTCTCTCCACCACCACAAGCACATCGAGTAACCACTGGTAGTACCACAACACCTCGACAACATTGACACCATCACCGATAGCCCGACTCCCCATACATCGCAAAACAGAAAGTTGATCCAAAATGACCAAGGGAAGAGTGTCGCATTCCAGAAGAGTACAATCCTTGACATCATATACCAAATAGGTTCTTTGATAGGGTGTATAGAAAGCTAAAAGAAGCTGAAGAATGATGGCCAGTTAGAAAGTCATCGCTATATTAATGAGAGTAACAGCTTACAAAAGTTGGCTTATCCTCTTATATGTTAAAAACTAGAGCTATAATATGGTAGGATGTAAGGCAAGAGCATACCCTTGTGATCTCATGGGAAACTTTGGGAGGAGTTTTTCAGGAATAATTCCTAGAAACTGTTAGAACCCGATTAAGTGACAACTATTTCAACTGAAGAAGGGCTTGGAGGCCATCATCAATAATGAGCACGAGTCCTTTGGTTATTATAGTTTGCTCCAGATGTTTACTGGGATCAAATTAGTTAAAGTTGACAACTATTCATGAATAGGTTGATGCTGAAGCTCAAGGAAGAATCATGTAATTTGACTAAAGACATAAGCAGAAAGTAGCAAATAAGGCTCAGAGCTTTGGAGTAGATTAAGTTAAAAGTGGAGGAAATAAAAGCCCGAGCTAGACACAAGTGTTGGACCCCCTTATTCTTACAAAAAGACCCTTGTTCCAACCCACCTTAAGTGATAAGGGAAAGAGGCCGATGTTAAATGTAAGGCCTCTAAGTGCAAAGCTATATTCATTACCCAACAACAAAGCCGATAATATTGGTTTGTTTTAAGTGTAAAAGATGCACTATTCGAGAGAAGCCCTACCTGAAGGGGAAAGTTCTTTTGATGAGGGTCGAATGAGTCACAAGGCCGAGGATTGTCCCACAGTAGAACTCTAGATCATGTTATGTATGTAGATAAGAAGGGCATATAGCTATACTTGCCCAAGAAACATCAAGGACCTAGACTTAAGGTCACAGCACCAAAGAATAACATCAGGAAGCTACCAACAGACACCTGATAGGAATACAAAATCCATCAAACCATCATTAAGGCAAGAGCCAAAGGATTCAAATCTTGACGATGGGGGCCCATTTTGAGCACATCGACTAGTAATTATTTTTTACTAACCTTTTCTCATATTCCATGATTGTATATTCCAATAACACACTTATCAAGCTATATAGGGAGATGGACAACTTACTAAAAACTCAGCTTGTGGGTCAACCAGAACCTACCTAAATTGACAATGAGCTGGGCTGACGAATTCCTATGGAGAGCTAGCATGATGAAGACTATTTTTATTATAATTATTTCATTGAACATTTAAGTGGTAAGCTTTTGAGAAACTTTTTATTTGGTTGTAATTGAGTTTTAGGGATCGGCCATCTATAAAAGATGCATAGTTTTAATTATAGACTTTTTTTACCCTAAGGGTGCAAGTATAAAAATTGCTTAAGTAGGGTTTTGAGGGAAGCCAAAATTCCTCAAAATAGAACACATTTCATGTGTGAGGTTAGGGTTTTTCTTAAATTCTAAATTGCTCTTATCAATTTCAATACCAAGAATTGAAATTGTGGTGATTGACAACAAAGAGAAATTGTGAGTAATATCAATTCCTTATTGATTTGTGTCTTCCCTTTCATCACTAGTGAGTTACATCTAGGTTGATTTTAGGATTGTTCTTGTCAGATTTTGATTTCTTTTGAATCATTCTATCAAATTATAAAATTAAAGTTTTGACATAAGTAAAAACAATCAAATTTACTATAATTTTGTGCGTGGGATTACCTTGTTGGGAAAGAGGAATACGACCTTGTTTTTTTTTTGTTGAAGATTGGTAATCTCCTTGGTATTTTAAGTTGATTTAGTATTCCAAATTGAGAATTTCAACAATGTGATTTTCATACCTGAAATATATACATCGGATTCATCTCACATTTAGTCCACGCAATTTTTGTGCCTTTTTGGAACTGAAATTTATCTTTGTCATTTTATGTATGTTGATTGATTCAATTACATGTGCTTAAACCCACTTTTAGGCACATCATCTTTGGTATCAAAGCATCATCTACTAGAAATTAAAGATTGATCACGCCATGTTAATTGAGGGAATTTGGCATTGTTTGAAACTAGTTTTAATTAACATTGTTTGATGCTTTCAATTGGTTTTAACATGTGGCTTAATACTTGGTTTTAGGCACATCATCTTTTTGGTAATCAAAGCTCAAGTTTAGAAGAGGGAGTAGTGTTGGATTGATTTCTTAATCTTCATGTTCCATTAGGGTTCTTCAATTTTGTGATCCAAAATTGTGTGTTGTGAATTGAGGGTTTATGCAATTGTCTTGATTGAGAAGTGAATTTGCTGCTTGTTGAAGTTAATTGAAAGACCTTGTTGTAGCTCCTTGTGTTGATAATTTGCATAAAGGGAAGAGATAGAAGTGTATTATTGATTCAAATTTTTTCAGAATTTGAAAATTACCTCATTTGGTGAAGGAGGGAAGGGGGAATCCATTGCATGTTGATTTCGGAAATAAGAGTATAGTTGTAGAATTTTTAGAATTGAATTGTGTAGATTATATGGAAGCTATTAGATTTCAAAACACACATTAAGTGATAGAAGTTATTATGTGTTTCATTTGAATTTTGGAATGCTCTTACATTTGTGGAAGAGTGTAATAAGTGAGATCATTTGAATTTGTTGCTGCCTGTTTGTAAAGTTGTGTTTGAAAATTGTGTTGAAGTGAGGAGTGTAATATGTGGAAGAGTGTGTGTGTGTGGGGTGTTGTGTTCATGTGTTTAAAGTAAAGGGGATTGCAAGTGGTGTAAAGTGGTGGTAGAGAGTGTTTTACACTGTGATTAAGGAAGGAGTGCGTGTGAAATTGTAAATGTGTGTGTGTGTTGAAGGTGCTGCACATTGTGGTTATGTTGTAGTGTGAAACCATGGCAAGAAAAAGAAGGTTGATGTAGTAGAATTTAAAATTCACAACAATCATTAAAGTGTGGAAGCAATGAGAAATAATACTTAAAACCACTTGCATTGAATTTAATTCTATCTACTTGAAAGTAGTTATGTGTGTGGTACTTCATTTGTAGTTCAATGTGTACTGAGCCATGGAGTTGTAATGAATAATATTTGGTTGTTGGATTTAAACACAATAATGTCTAGTGAAATGTTTCCAATTAATGCTAATGTGTGCATCGAACATTGACTACATTTTACTACTAAGGATGAAGAATACAAAGGTAAAACTGTTCCGTATCTCTTGTAGGGTACAAGGAAAATTTATGTGTCTTATAGTTAATGGTGGTAGTTGTACTAATGAAGTAGTTGCATCATGTATAGAAACTAAAACTTACTACCACACCACACTCCTAAACTATATAATTTTAATAGCTTAGTGGATCAGGGGATTTTGCATGTGACCCAAAGAGTTAGGAAAAAAAAAAAAAAAAAAAAAAATGGGGGGTTTAATTTGGGGATAACATTTAGTGTAGGGATAAATATGCTTCGGATGAAATTATGTGTATATTCTACCTATTCTGTTATCCCATATATTGCTTGCAGGCCTTAATTATATGACAGGAGGGTCTTATATGATGGCTTCAAGATAATTATGTATCCAAAAGGAGGAAACGTATTACTTTAATATGATGTCACCTTCAAGGTCATAAAAGGTCAGCAAGGTATCGGTAGACCATCAAAGATTCCTGAGAATCACAACTACATGAACCAACCTTCAAAGGGCCACATGTGTAAAGCAGACATGCCAACCCTTCAGAGGTTTCCTGTGGCTCCTAATGTATGGTGAAAAAATGTATTGTTACAAAATGTACCAACCATCAAGGATCTTGAGGGTGAGAGTGATATGAGTAAGATCACCATAGGGCCTAACTGTTCAGAGACAATTTATATCTACCTTTAGAGGTTTCAAGGCCATGAGCGGTTGAGCCAACCATTAAAGGGCCATGAGGGTCAATGGCATACAGATGAGTTAGAAAAGGAGGAAACAAAATTAGTGATAGGTTTGAGATAGGTGAGACCTCAGTAATAATTGGTCATATTGTGTTGCAAATGATATAAATCTTAGAAATGGAGGAGAGAAAACAAACACCCCCTGCGTATTTCTAGATATTGGGATTCTGTAAGTGATACTTCTTCAAGTGGCTTTGCTAGGAGGAAAACAAGTCTCTATTTGTCATTTGATCTATCAGATTTGAGGCATTTGAGGGGGGGGGTGGGCCCAAGGAGATGATAGAAGCAAAAACCGTCAAGACCTATCAATTAGGATAAGAGCAAAGGATTTTCAATCATGCCGATAAGGGCCGATTTTGAGCACATGTCGACCTCGGAATTATTTTTTTAACTAACCTCTTTTCTTCTATTCAGTATTGTATATTTCAATAGGCACACGTATCAAGCTTACAGGCTATGGTTAAACTCACTAAGACTTAGCTGTAGGTTATTCATGACTATCCTAAACGGACGAATGAGCTGGGCCGACGAATCCTAGAAGAGCTAGCATGATGAAGACTATTTTTATTTATAATTATTTCTTTGGACTAATTAGGTGGGTAAGCTTTTGATACAGTTTTCTTTTATTTGGTGTAATTGAGTTTTAGGACCGGCCACCCTAAAAGTGGCATAGTTTGTAATTTTTTGACTTTTTTAACCTACATGGGACTAAGTCTAAATACTTGCTAAGTAGGGATGGAAGCCAAAATTTTCAGTAATAGAACACCTTTCATGTGTGAGTTTAAGGTTTTCTTAAAATCCAATTTCTCTTATCAATTTCATATCAAGAAATTGAAATTGTGGCGAGTTGCAACAAAGAGAAATTGTAAGTAATATCAATCTTTTTTGCTGTGCTTCCTTTCATCACTAGTGAGTTTATATCTAAGGTTAATTAGGATTGTTCCTTGTCAGATTTTGATTTCATATGAAATCAATCTATCATATTAATAAAATTTTGATTGATTTTGACATTAGTTCAACCACCAATTTGCTATATTTGTGTGGCGTGGATACCTTGTAGGAAGGAGGAATACTGAAAAAAAAAGAAAAAAAACACCTTATTTTCATTGATGAAGATTGGAAATCTCTTGGTATTTTAAAGTTGATTTAGTGATTCATTTGAGGATTTCATCATTGTGATTTTCATTACTTGAAATATAGCCTTCGAATCATCTTTCACATTTAGGGTTCACATATTTTTGTGCCCCTTGGACCGATTTATCTTGTCATTTAGTGATTGTAGATGAATCAATTACATGTGCTTAAACCCCTTTTAGGCCATCATATTTTTGGTATCAAAGCATCATCATACTTAGAATTTAGATTGAATACGCCATTGTTTAAGAATTATTCATAAATATTGAGTGAATTGTGCAATTGTTGAACTAGTTTAATGACATTGTTTGATTATCTTTCAAATTGGAGTGCTAATCTGGTTTAGAGAATGCAACAACACACACAACAACCCACAAGCTACCAATGCCTGAGTATTTGCCATTAAAAGGCACAAACATAGGAGAATGGGCAGAGAGGAGCCGGAACAATATCAAGACATCGACTTGGCAGCCATGGAGTAACTCTAAGGAAGGAACGTGGTAATAGCTTATGTTGAGAATTGAAACTTACCTATTTATAATATCTATGGACATAAAGCATAAGTAAGAGATTAATTGTGAGAGATTAGGAGTCTTATAAAAAGATTTACTATTAAAGAGAATTAAGTAGATTAAAGTATATAATAAAATATTACCTAATTGATAGGATTTATCTTAATTGCTGCCCAACCTATCTTAGTCCTTTTTTATACGAGAGCTACACATCCTTCATATGCTTAGCTGTGACTCCAACAGCGAAGACTAGAAGTTTAACCTCTCCAAGGATCTTAAGGATCAATACTCCTACTGGAGAACTAGTTATCGCTAAGGAAATGGTGAAGAATTGCCCATCGAGATCTAGGGAAGGAATATGCCTACGAGCAAATCAAATCGTTTTGGCTATGAGAGGCTATGAAGTGATCTTATGAATGAATTGACCATCCCAAGAACTTTGCCTATGTAGAATGCAAGAATAAAGAAGTGCAGTTTCCACAAGCCAGGGATAGAAACGTAAGTGATCAGGCAAGTAAGGGGATCATGACGTAACAATTATGCTAGTTGAAGAAAAAAAGTAAGGTCTTCAAAACAGAGGCATATACTTAATAAGTGCAATAGAGGTTAGAGAACGAATCGCCGAGGTTGGTAGGAAAATACCAATCGTTAATGAATACCCTGACGTATATCCTGAAAGAGACAACCAAGACTACCACCTCTGAGGGATTGGAATTACTATTGAGATAAAGCCTTGTATAGAACCATTCTCGAAGCACATATCGAATGGCTCTGTTCAAATTTACAAGAATTGAAAAAGCAGTTATAGAATTGATCAGAAGGGGTTCATTCGCCCAGTGTACCATCGTGGGTAGCTCATACTATTTGTCAAGAATAAGTGACGGATCTATTTGTTATGTATCGATGAGTTAAACAAAGTGATCATCAAGAATAGATATCCGTTACCAAGGATTATAATCTATTGACCATTGAGAGAAGCAAATGTCTTTCTAGAATTAACCTACGATCTGGATACCATCAAATGAGAATCAAGTCAGAGGATATCCCAAGACTGCTTTCAAATGAGTATAGCAACATGAATTCCTAGTGTATGTCATTTGAATAACAAATGCTCTAGCTACATTCATGGACCTCATGAATAGGATCATTAGTCATTCCTAAACAAATTCGTCGTGGATTATTCATCAACGACATTCTGAATATTCCAAGACGCCGATAGAACATGAAGAACACTTGCAATCGCGCTTAGGATTTTGAAGGAACACTAATATATGCTAAACTATCCAAGTGCGAGGTACTAGATGTGTCAAGTGGCATTCTTGGGACACAATTATATCCAGTGAAGGGAAACAGTAGATCACAATGAAGGTTGAGGCTATAGTTTGATTGAAGCAACCCATTTATAGCGTTGGAAGTAGGAGTTTTCTTGGGTTAGCTAGAGAATTATAGACGATTGTGAAGAATTTTCACAGATATCAAGACCATTAACTAGCTAACCCAGAACGAGGTGAAGTTAAGTGGGATGAAAAAGTCAAAGAAGCTTCCAAGAGTGGAAGCAATTATTTAATTACAGCCCTGATTTTGATGCTGCCTAACATAGAAAACCTTTTTGCATTATAGTGATTCTATCAGAATGGATTAGGTGTTGCTGATGCAAAATAAGAGACTTGTGGTTTATGCTTCAAACAATTGAAACCACACGAGAGGTAATTCTCTTACCCATGTTCTAGCGTTGGCTACGATCGTATTTGCTTTGAAAATATGGTGACACTACTATATAGTAAATTCTGAAGTATACACAAACTATAGGAGTCTAAAGTAACCTATTTACTAGAAAGAGCTCACAAGCTAGCAAAGGAGATGGCCTTGAGCTCCATTAAGGACTACGACCTTAGTATTAAGATAGACTACCCAGAAAAAGCCAATGTAGTAGCCGATGCATTGAGTCGAAGGAACCATGGGCCAAGTGTAGCATTTTACCCAAACAAACAAAAAAAAAAATAAGTTTGATTCAAGAATTCCAAAAACTCAAGATTGAGTTGCATTGGATGTGTTAGAGGCTCAATAGCTTCTGGTAGAGGTACGACCTATGCTTTTGGATAGATTAAAGTTAGGGAAGGTAATGCAATTAGATAATAGAACTCAAGATAAAGTGGAATAAGGGAGTTAGTTTGACTTCGAGTGATCTTGAGGATACTTAGATTAAAGAGGTATATGGTGCATACCAGTGGATCTACAATTGAAAATTGACACCTAGACGAGCCCAAATTCTGGTTACACCCTACTCCTGGAGAAAAATAAGATGTATTAGGAACTCAAGAGGGGGTTTATTGCTGGAAAGGCATGAAGAGAGATGTAGCATGTTTTCATCTCTCAATGTTCTGTCTGTCACCGAGTTAAGGCTAAACATAAAAAAACAGAGGATTCTACAACCATTGCGCGATTCCAAAGTGGAAAGTGGAACGGATCACAATGGGACATCGGTTACAACATTACGAGGACCAAGGCTGATATCAGCAATATGGGTAATCGTGACCAATTTAACCAAATCGCCCATTTCCTACCCATCAATATGACTTATTCCTTGGACAATTTTTAGCCATGATCTATCTACGGGAAATTAATGATGCTCTATGGGGTGGCGTAGAGTGTAGTGGTCAGATTAAGATTTCATGGTTTGTCTTAAATTCTAGAGATGTAACAGCAAGCTCTGGGGACCAAATGCATTCAGTACAACATATCACCCGCAAATAGTTGGACAATTCAAACGGACCATCCAAACTTTGGAAGATATCCTAAGAGCATATCACTAGACTTTAAGGATAGTCAGGAGTACCAATTGCATTGGTCAAGTTCGCCCTACAACAACAACTACCACTCGTCAATCAAAATAGCCCCTTAAGAAGCCCTATATTGACGAAAATGTAGATCTCCATTATATTAGGACGAAGATTGAATGTAGTACAATTGGGCAGATTTGCTTATAAGAGATGATGATAAGGTACCACCATTAAACAACGATGAAGGAAAACTCAAGATCACCAAAGAGCTGGGTAGATTTGAAGAGAAGGGAGGATTGAGTATCCTAATGAGGGAACAAGACTATTAATAGTCACTCCATTAAGGAATAAGACAATTTTGGGACTTAGTCCTAGATATGTAGGGCCATATGAAGTATTGGAAAAGGTTAAGAGAAGTGGCCTATTGTTTAACTTTGCCTCCTCAACTATCAGGGATTCATGATGTTTTTTTTTTTTTTTTTTTTTTTTTTTTTTTTGTCCTTTCTATGTGTCCATTAACTCCGAAGCACATCCTAGATCCTAATCGAGCCATCAGAGAAAACATCTCGACGATTAAGCCAAACCGAACATAACGAGAACATCTTATTCAAAATCTCGATACTCAATACTTGAGAATAACATGATAAAACCCATCGATTCAAGTTTGCCTACAGCAACTACCACTTGTCAATCATAATGGGCCCCTTATGAAAGCCCTATATGGATGGAAATGTAGATTCTCCATTATACTGGAGAGAATGGAATGTAGTACATTTGGGCTAGATTTGCTGTATGAGATGATAATATGGTTACCACCATTAAACAACGAATGAAGGAAACTCAAGATCGCCAAAAGAGCTGGGTAGATGTAGAAGAGAAGGGAGATTGGAGTTTCCTATCAAGGGAACATTGTCTATTTAAAAAGGTCACTTCCAGTTAAGGGAATAAAGATATTTGGGACAAAAGGGAAGTTAATCCAGATATTAGAGCCATAATGAAGTATTGGAAAGGGTTAGAGAAGTGGCCATCATTTTAGCTTGCTCCTCAACATCAGGGACTCACGATGTCTCTATATGTCGTTACTTCTAGAAGCACAATCCAGATCCTAATCGAGCCATCAAGATAAACATCTAGATGATAAGCCAAACATAACAATTGATAAATCTTTTTCAAATTCTCAAAACATTAAACTCGAGAATAACATGAACAAGACCCATTCGATTCAAGTTCTCCAACAACAACAAACTACCACTCGTCAATCAAAATGGCCCCTTATGAAGCCCGTTAAATAGACGAATTGTTAGATCTCCATTTATTGGGACAAGAATGAATGTAGTACAGATGGGCGCAGATTTGTGCAAGAGATGATAGATAAGGTTACCACCATAAAACAACATTGGGTTGGGGGGGGGGTTTCTCAAGATTGCCATAAGCGCTGGGTAAAATTTGAAGAGAAGGGAGATTGAGTTCCTTATCGAGGGAACATGTCCAATTTAAAGGTCACTTTAGATAAGGGAATAAGCCGATTTGTGGACAAAAGGGAAGTTTAATCCCAGATATGAAAGGCTTACAATATGAAAGGGTTAAAGAAGTGGCCTAATTATTTAGCTTTGCCCCTCCAACTATCGGAGATTCACGATATCTTCTTTTGTGTCGTAACTTCGAAAGCACATCCCAGATCCTAATCGAGCAACGGGGGGGGGGGGGGGGGGGGGAGGGGGGGGGGGGGGGGGGGGGGGGGGGGGGGGGAGGGGAAATAAATACCCGGCAACACACACACCCTCCGGAGATAAACATCTTGGGGCAGTTGTAAGACCGTAAATATAAACGAGGAAATTATGGATGTACTAATGGGGGGATTGGTGTAATCAGTACTCGAGTTTTTATGACAATAATTAGTGGAATATGGTATAATGGGAGGCAGAATTATTTATGTGATTAATGGTGTTGTTGTAGTGTGTTGGGTTTGTTTGAATATTAGAGTTGGGGGTTTTTTTTTTTTTTTATTTGTTTTTTTGTTACATGGTGGGTAAGTTTGGGGGGGGGTTGGTATAATATGGGGGTTGGGTGGGGGGGTGTTGGGTATTGGATATTTTTGGTGTTAGTTGGTATGATTTTTGTATTTGTTTGGTAGTTAAGAATTTTTTATTAAATTATTATTTTTTTGGTTTTGTTCAGAGTTAGTAATGATTTAATTGTATGTTTTGTTTTTAGTTTTTTTTAATGTTTTTTATTTGAATGTTGTGGGGATTTTGTTTTTGGGGTGATTTTTATTTTGATAGATTTGTTATGTTGTTGTATTGTAAAGTTTTGTAATACCATTCTAAAATTTCAAAAGCATAAATACCTTCGTGCGTGCGGAAGAAATATTAGGAATTTTCAAACCAACTATAAAAAATATGAATTAATAATAATAAAAATAAGACATATATATATATATACACTTGTGCTGAGCCTAGAGGGACTCCATACCACGAATACAAACAAAAGAATAACAAAAAGAAAAGAGAAAAGAGGACAAAAGCGATGAAGATAGGTGAGAAAAGGACCTAAAGAAGATAGAACAAAAAGACAGAAAAAAGGGAAAATAAACCAAAAAAAATTCATATTCACACATACGACCTCCGATCAGCGGTTTTTTCCTGAGACTACCAGTGTTCCTCGAGGTTAGTGCAACTTAACCTAGAGTCAAGTTTTCATGAAATGAGTTAATTTCTAAATAGTTAGTCACAAATATCAAATAAGTGTAAAAATAGTATTTCGCTTGAAAATTAGTTTAGAATAGCTAGAGAAACACAGATAGGGCAATCTAGATCATGATTAACATGTAAGATGCACTTTTCCTAATTTTTTAGGTGAAGAAAACGGATTTTTTTTTCAACCTAAAAAAAAAAAAAAAAAAAAAAATACCAAGATTACTTCGATTAAATCCGAGGAAATGAGACCCAGGCGAGTAGGACTCTATGACATATTGTATTATATGTATATGATTGATTCCGTGTGCTTTATTAGAATTGTGTTTGTCCAATAAATAAACATATATAATATATTTGTATACATGTACTAGTACGTGAATGCTGCCCTCCTTTGGTGCCATGTATGTGTGAAAATCCCCTCATTGCTATATAAATATCTATATTATATATACGATATATATCATACACAACACGTATTGGAGATTTGTTGGACCCTCCCCGGTGTGCATGCCTGTGGAAAATTTTTCTTTTCTTCTCTCCCTTAAACTACAGTGATAAACATATATATATATAGGAGTGTATCACTATGCTTGCCGGATTCTCTGTAGACAGCTGAACGTCCCCTTGCATAACGTGTGTGTGAAACACTCCCTTGCTACCTAACAATAATAACATATATATAGTATGTATATATTTTTTGGAGCACTTGTGCGGCTGGGTGCTTCCGTAGTGCGTGTGTGAATGGAAAATTTTTCTTTTGTGTTGACTATAACAAATGACCTTATATATATATATATATATAATTCGTGGAATGTAGCATTTTTTTTCCTTTCCTTCCTTTTTGCCTGGCTATTGTATACATAAATATATAAATGTATATGCAAAGGACATTGCTGGACAATGGGAAGAAGAAGCCTTCAGAGTTTTGTGCGGGTTACAAAAAATTGCATATGTTACATGAATTTAAGGTTGGAATATTATGTGTACTGTTGTATGTGTACCTTAACCGCTGGATAGGAAGGCTATAAAACATGTTGTAATGTATATGTGGTATGATTAAAGCGGAAATGGAAGTTCAAACTTGAGAATATGTGGGCTATAAGAGAAATTGGAGGTAGGATTGGGCTTATAATGGATATTATTTTCTTCATGAGCCTTGTTTTGGGGACTTGAAAGGGAGCTAGAAAATACATGAAATGAGGAAGCGAGAAAACATGTACGGGCTTAAAGGTGTTGGATCGTTTCCTTAGTGAGTGGTGTGTATTACTATTAGTAGTAAATGGAGACATCATGGGTATGTTCATTGTTGACGATTGTGGAGATTGATAGAAGATTATAGACACATGTTAACATGGAGGTTGTTGGTAGTAGAAGCTAGAAAGAGAGAGTCTAAGGAGTTTGACAAAACCATAAGTATATGCATACATCATAAGTTAAGAAAGAGGATTTAAGAATGGCAATAGTCTAAGTCGTTACCATCATTGCTACATGACGCTAGGTGTAAGTGAGATAGAATAAATAGGATATTGAAATGGGCATAAGCCATAACATTTAGGTATATATGTATAAACTAGGAACAAGACATAATTATACTCATGAATAAGAGGTTCATCGTTTGATGAGCACTTGCAGATTTGATAATTTTGTTCCTATTGATGATGTGAATGTACCTCATTCTTGAAATAAATAAGTTCTTTATGAATGGAATGCTGTTGTACATGGCTATCTTGTAGCATGCACTTGACCTTGAATCTCACTTAAAACCTTAACTAATTAATAAGGCATAATAAAAACCTGGCATGCATTGCATAGATAATGCATAGTTTAAGGCCATCACAGCTACAGGACGTGCACAAGTAATATGAGGATTACTGTTCCTCAAGTGTGAATTAAGTGACTAGGGGATTTCCGCGCCTTGAGATGGTTCTATGTTCTGCCCGTCTCTGTGAGGGGTTGTGTACAATGCTGGGTATATACGAGGCACCTGAGCTTAGATCACAAAAGCTAAGACACAGTCATAATAAAGTGATAAGAATAATTAAATTGTGTGTAATACTCGGCTTGATGGTGGCTTGGGAAACTCCCCTAACCCAAGGTCAAGGGGGGTGGTAAACCCTGGACTTCACGTCGGATACCGGAAACCATGTGAGATGCTTACATTCATATGATTGTTCATGCATACAATTTTTTGACAACTTGCTTGAAATTGTTTTGTGTTTGTTGCGACACTAAGATATTTGCACATATCTCACTACGCTTTTAGCTTTGCTCTCCTATAGATTTTGCTTGCAATTTAGGGGAAAAGACTACTAGAATTTCTTATGAATCCAGCGAACCAAGGTGGATACTTTTTCGCATACTAATGCAAGGTTCATGGAAGGAATGTAAGGACTAGATTGATGTAGAAATAACTAACTTTACTCTGAGAATAGTTGTGAATGCTTGTAAGTGATACAAGAGGATCTTGGGTGTACCTATGTTTATGTAATAGGACCCGTTAGAGGCCTATGATAATATAATTGTTGATTGCTTCCATTGATTTGGGAATGTTTATTATTATGGATTAACAGGCATGATGCTTGATATGAGACACTTTACGTTTGCATAATGGGGGATAGGCAATCTTAGCATTTATTGATGTATGAGTACCTAGAGTGGGTGTATAAGGTGCCACCTGGAATTCTAAGTAGGAGACCAAAGTTCCATTGAGGAGTTTTCCAACAAAAGGGGTAATCAATTTAATTTGAACGGAAAGCTAAACCAGAATATGCATGCCCATTTTGAATTTAGGAAAGAGTCGGAAGCTATGGCTATAAAGTTAGCTCTCCCACTCAAGTTTGGTGGGTAATATGATGTATTTTCATGTATCAATGTTTGAGGAAGTTTGTAGCATACCCTTTAGAACCATTAATGTACAAACAAACTTATCCCTTGTTGAAAGATCGATCAAAATTGTGGATGTTAAAGAACAAGTGCTAAGTTGGAGAGTGATCGTATGTTAAGCTTACCTTGGACAAATTAGAACTGAATGGAAGTGACGTGGGAATTGGAGGATGAGATAGGAAGAAATAGTCCAGGACTTTTCCCAAATCAGGTAACTTTCAAAGATAAAACTCCTTAGGGGCTTTGAGAGAGAGAATGCAAACACTTAAATATGATATGATATATATATATAATATTATATATATATATATATATATAATGTTATTTAATATAAACTAATGTTAAACATGAAATTATTAAAGAGATCGGAGATAATTTAGTCTTTTTTATAGGTAGGGTAAATATACCCCAATTTCCACTCGTCTCTTCCTTTTTACCATTTACAGAGTGGAATGAATGAGAAACATCTCTCTAGAATAAGAAAACCTTAAGTTGACTTAGCTAACAACACATTGAACCAAACTTGTTCATTAGGTAAGGAGTTTTCCATTTGGATCAAATTGATGGATTTAACCAACTTAATTTACATTGTTTATCAAAATTCGAATCAAGGAAAAGGGCGGAACAAGCATCAAAGCAAGAGATTAAGGGTTTGTTCACAAAAAAAATACAGTAATTATATTAATCTACATAATTCATTAGAATTTTACCAATTTTAGGATCCAATTAGGATTAGATAAGAGAAAGCAAGATTAGGAATGAATTGAAAAAGAGCAAAAAGGGTTCATGAATAATATGTAATTAACAGTCAACTTAGATGTGATATGAAGCCCCACCAACCTATGACAAAACTCCGAACCTAGATTTGACAATCTCACAACCTAAAAATTTCTATTAAGAATGAAGTGTAACTAGACCCATTGTCTAAATATGGAGACAAAAACTTGGTAGAAGTTGTTAAAGCCACAATCTGATTATGGAAAGGATCGTTGATAAGTATAAAGGTGAACACCACAGATTCATAACCCGATAAGTTCAATAGTTCCTTTAAGAACCAAAGAGAAATTCTCTCTAAAAAATGACAAAAACTTCAGCCTCCCTTTACAAATATCTGTTCAGTCTATAGTTACTAGTCCTAATAAAATGACATACAAAAACCCAATTTAGATAAAGAAAAACCAGTAAAAGCCAGTGGCTTAAAATAAATCGAGTCGGCCTACATTTCTCCTAAGCTAGCACTAAAACCGACGACTTTGGAATTATCAAGCCGACTTTCTCTCTTTTAACGATCAGGCCACTAGGTCTACAACTTTCACCACCAAGCCGACGACCTCCCTTAGTTTTAGGCTAGCAGTCTTTACCAATCTTCTTAACTTCCCCTTCTGTGATTTGCACTTCAAAGTAGTTTCACATCCTTAGTTCCTCTACTCAAACGTGTGTGATTTTCCTCTTCTTACACCAATTTAACAAATCTAATAAGTGCTTCCTTAATCCTGTTTTAGCTTTAGCTCAGTCAACGGTCTAAATCGGCACTTCAAGTAGTCCCTCGCTCCTTTGATAAATCCTCTTACTTGATCTCCATCATTCCCCTCCTCTTAAAAAGGATTTTTCCTCAAATTGACATCCTACATCATAGGACTTAAATCAATAGCATAAAAGTATGGCACTTACTTGAATACTCACATTAGTAATTCCAGTTTGTAAGCATTGTCATTGATGCGCTCGAGGACCTGAATGGACCAATCACTCTTAGGAAGAAACTTTGAACCTTCTTTGCTCGAGAAACCTTTCTTTACACATATGCACTAGACCAATCTCTTGGTTAAAAAACAATTTAATGTCACCCTCGTTGGCTGTTTTTGCATAAGCCCGTTCTTCTCTCACATGTTTGAACTTTGCATTTCTCAGAATCTACTTAACAAATTCAGCCTTCCTTTTTCTATATAAGTCACAAACTTAATAACAATAAAGGTGAAAACCCATTGGAGTAAGGGATTAAAACAATACACAATCTCAAATGGTGAAAATTAGTAGTAGAATGTATAGTATAGATTTTGGAGTAAATTCAATAGGTGTAAATCATTCTTCCTATGTTTAATATTCTTTTGAATGATGGACCTTAACAATGTAGATAAAAGTCCATTCATTACCTTAGTATTGACCATCAGTCTATGGATGAAAGTAGTAAAAAACAATAACTTATTTCCTAACATACACCACAAGGTCTTTGAAAACGTCACCTCAGAACTTAGGGCTTACGATCAAAAAAAAAAAAAAAAAAAAAAAAAAAAAGAAAACAAATGTTTAAGCGTACCATGGTAAACGCACAATTTCTCTAAAGAATAAATTAGCAATATGAGAAGCATCATTAGCTTTGTGGCATGGAATAAAATATGCCATCTTGAAAAACTATCCACAACCACATAATATAGAGTCCTACAAGTTTAGTCCCCTAGCAAACCTAACACAAAATCCATAACAATTTCTACCTAAGGTTCCACAAGAAATTGGTAGTGATGTGTACATTCCATAGGGTGCACTTAGAATTAGCTTCCTACAAGAACACATCTACCATAGATTCTCTCAACATCACGTTTCATAATGTGCCATAAAAATGTTCTTGAAAATCCCTAAAGTTTTGGCTACCCTCAAAATGTCCCATTGATCCTCTACCACGAGATTCCTACACTACAAATCAGGAATGGAATAATTAGGAATACACAACTTAATTCTCCCTAAATCAAAGCCATAATGCCTAAATAATTTAGCATAGGCCTTCTTTTTCACAACATGACTAATATTCACGAAATCAAATCACATAGAATACAAACCTTTAATTGTTCAGAAAAAAAACCAATTAACTTAGCATCAAGAGTCAAAATTAACATTTACCTTCTTGATGAAAAATGTCACATGAACTCCTTCCTACCGTGTGTGGCATCTTGTATCAGGCTAATGTTAGCCCTTCAAATGCTTCAGTGGTTCATGATCGGTGTGGATCAAAAACTCCTTGGGCCAAAGATAATGTTGCCCATCTCTAGGCACTCGAACCGATGCAATACATCTCCTTATCATAAGTAAGGTACTTCCAGTGCTGTCCTCGCATTCTTCTCGCTGAAATATGTAATTGGTCTACTCTTCTTGCCTTAGAATGACACCAATACCTACACCAAAGCATCACATTCATTTTCAAAGGTCTTTGCAAATTATGTAATGCAAGCAAAGAGCATTAGTCAACTTCCCTTTCACAATTGAATGCCCTTCTTGTTCTTCTTCCCACTTGAACCTAACATTCTTCTTGATAACTTCAATGATTGGCGTAGCGATGCTTTGAAATCTTCACCAATTGCACTTTAGAAGCTCCAAAGCCCATGAAACTTCACAACTTGACTCACATTAGTTAGACTTGGCTAATCATGAATAGCATAAATCTTCTCTTTCATCAACCTGTATACCCTTGCACACATCACAAAACAAGAAATACAAGTTTTTTTGTATAAAAAAAATGCACTTCTTAAGTTAGGCAAATAACTTTCTTTTCTAGCTCTTCTAAAACATCATGTAAATGCATCCAAGTGATCATCTACATTTTTGCTGTAAATGAGAAAATCCATCAAAATATACAACCACAATTCCTTTTTAAGAAAAGTCATGCAAAACATAATTCATAAGTCTCATAAAAATGCCAGTGTGCATAGTCCCACCCAATAAGCATAACTTACCATTCATATAACCCATATCTTTTTTAAATGCGTTTTTCCATTCATCCCCTTCTTGCATCCTAATTTTTGATAATATTCACTTACAAATCATTTAGAAAATATGCAAGACCCATGCATTCATTTAACATGTCATCTAAGTATGGAATAGATGTCAATACATTATCGTAATGTTGTGATAGCTTAACAATCAACACACATTCTCTATGACCCACTCTCTTAGGTACCTAAAATCACTGGAACTGCTCATGGTACTCATACTTCCATCATGTACCCCTTCTCCATCAACTCATCAATATGCATTTGAGTACTTTGTCCTCCTCTAGATAACTCTTAATAAGATGGTCTTTTGGAATGTTCTAATTAGGTATAAATCTATCTAATGCTCAATTCCTTTGATGGGTGTGTAAACCCTTTAGGAATTTCCTCTAAAGACCCTTCCAGCACTGCATAAGAGAAACAACACACTTGGCTAAGAAGTGTCAAAGATGTCAGCGTTAAGAGAGCCTCTTGTAAAAAAGTACAATCGAACGGCTTTTGCAAAATCATCTCTCTCTTAACCTCACTTGCCCTCAAATAAAAATTTTCTTTTCTCTCTGGCTCTGCTTTGTTATTTTTCTCACGAAGTCTCATCTTCCCCTCTTTTCCTTTTGTAATCTCACTTACATTCTTTTTACACACTCTTTCTTTTTGACTACCTCTTTTTGCAATTTCACCCGATCTTCATAAACTTGCTTAAGTGTCAAAGGCATAAGAGTAACTATCCCTTTGATTATGCTCCAAAGGAATACTTATTATAAAGCCGTCATGCCTTACTCTCCTATTAAATGCCATGGTCGTCTAAACAACAAGTGACTAGCTTGCTTTGAACTACGTCACATAAAATGTCATATTCTTACTTCCAATGCGGAATATAGAACTAACCATGCTTATTGGACCCCCTCAACTTCACCACTATTGTTTAACCACTGCAATTCATACAGTTAAGGTGCTTACTAATAGGAAGTCCTAATTTCTCAACTATAGCGCACTGCCACGTTAGTACAACACCTACCATTTATAATCAGACAAACACCTATTTTGAACTAAGTATCATAGTATAAAAAATATTCTCCTTCTGCACCTCTTCCTCTTCTCTAACATGTACACTCAAAGCTCTCTAGCCACCATTGGCTAACACATCTCCCTAAATACAACACCCTCACCATCACATCCCCAATGGAGGCATAGAATCACACAGAATCACTATCAGTCTTAATCTCCGCATCATCCCTAACACCATAACTCTTAATTGGAACAAGACCGGCTAAATGACCTCTACCCTAACATTTAAAGCATTTAAAATCACAATTCTTAGAAGTATAAAAGAATCGGATTTAACTGATTTCTAGGTTAGCAGACTTTGACTTCTTTTTAGGAGTTGGCTTAAACTGCTCCAACATCCTTCTTCCATGTGAGTTGTTTTCCATGTGGATGAACTGGATGTAGCACGTGACGTAATCAATACCCTTCCACTTGATTTGCTTCTCAACTTATAATAGCCATATGAACCAATTTCCTCCAATTTAACGTAATGCTATAACTCCACACATTTGAATCTCCTATTTAAGCCGGCATGACTCACCATAGTCGTCTCTTGGTCCTCCTCAACATTAGCCCAAAATCCATGATAACCTCCATCTCCTGATGATATTCCTCCACTCTACAATTACCTTGCTTAAGGTTTGTAATTTGTTTGTATAATTCCCCTAATGTATATATAGTCACAAATTGCATCCTTATGATCCTTTTTATCTCACCCAGTCTCTATTGGTGGCTCCATTCCTCCTTTCTATTCAACAACAGTTGAACCCAAACAATTCCATAATCTGAGAACTCAAAGGTACGAGCTTCACCTTCTGGCTTCAGAATAATTGTGACATTCAAAATCAACTCCAACTTCTCTCCTACTATAAATACACCTCAGGGTCATTTTTCCCTGGAAGAAAGGGATTTTACATCTTTATATTCCCTTAAGTTTTTATCTTCCGCAGTCCTTAGCTCCTCATTCCTCCCTACATTCCCTCCTAATAACCTACAACCTAATCCTGATCAGATTCACCCACAATCTTTCCTTAGGGCAAATCCACCTTCTTCGCAATCGCACTACCCTTCTTGGAGCATTTTATCCCTCCTATGTCTGTAGAAGCAATCTTTGACTGCTCAAAAGTTCTAACTCTATTTTGCTATGAAGTTGATCCATATCTACTCTAGAACATCCTTTTTCATCTCGAATATTAGAGCTTCCATGAACAATTTCGTGTCATTACCCCCATCAATCTATCTAAGAGAATTTTTTTTTTCATATTCGACATAATTCTTCACAATCATTATTAAAGTAAATAAAAAAAAGAAACCTCACAAATACTTACTCACTTGGTTTCACCTCAAATCGCTCAACTGTTTCATACCAATCTAAACCCAATCAAAATTCCTCTTTTAGTTTCTTTTGGACTAACAATCCAACCGAGTTGTTCTATCGAAACCCACCCAAAACTCTCCAACAGCAGTTTTATATCACGTTTTTGAAAAGATTCAATGAAAAGCTTAGACCTTTCATGAAGATCGACCAACAACTCGACAAGGCAACAATTTCGTGAGACTTTTTTTTTATCTTGAGAAAGGAAGTTTGTATATTCCTATCAAATACTAATAGGCATTGAATTGAACGGTTGGTCACTTGTAGATCAAAATTTAAAGGGAAATTTTTTGTGTGCAAACCTAGGGATCTAAAACAAGTAATTGAAAAAACAAGGATAGCGATCTAACAAAACTTAATTGCTCGATACAAACTGATACAATCCTGCCAACCATGACAAAAGTCGAAACCTATATTGACAATCTTACAACCTAGAATTTCTATCAATAATGAAGTGAGATTGTGACTGTTATCTATATATGGAGAATAAGAACCTTGGTATTAGTGTTTAATGCCAAAATCGATTATGGAAGGATCGATGATAAGTTTGAAAAGTGAATGCCATGGATACACACCGATAAGTTCAATAGTTCGTTTAAGAACCAAAGAGAATTTACTCTAAAAAAATGTAAAAACTTCAACCTTTATGATTTGTATTTGGTCCATATATACAGTCCCAAATAAAACTACATACAAATCCCCTACTTCAGATAAGGAAAAACCAATAAAGCCGATGGCTTAAAATAAAACTGAGCCGATTTAACATTTTCTCCAAGCCAGCACTAAAAGCTAGCGACTTTGAAATTCATCTTGTCGACTTTCTTTCTCTTTCAACGCCAGCCACTTAAGGTTAATTTGCTTTCACCCGAAGGGTTGGCGGCCTTCCTTGGTTTTAAAACGGCGGCCATTGCCAATCTCATTGACTTTCCACATCCGAGCAATTCACCACTTAAAGTAGTTCACAATCCTTAGTTCCTCTTAACCAAATGTGTGTGATTCTCCTCTTCTGCACCGAGTTGACTAAATACTGAGTGCTTCCTTAAGAGTCTCTTAGCCTTTAGCTCGTGTCAATAGTCCAACCGGCACTTCAAGTGGGTCCGTGCTCCTTTGTCAATCCTCATAGCTTGATCCTCCATAAGATTCCTGTGCACTTGCCTATGAAAAAACAAGCATATGTGTTTAGAAAGGTAACAGACTAATGATACGCTCGTGGTACTTAAGGCATGTCGAAATATTAAATCCATAGAAAGGTTCACGACTACTCTATATGAAATTATCTAGGCATGCAAAAAATGCAAAAGCATACGAAAGATATCGATAGCTACACATGATTTGTATATCTAACGGTGCCAAGTACACAACAAAAAGCACACTGTGTACTTCGAGATATTCACTACTTGCTTTATTTTCTAACAAACAAACTTCCCATGAAACCAAACATCTAGTAAAACCCTAGAAACTCTATAAGTAAGAGAAGAAAATCAATAAATGATTAAGTGATAAGAATTAAGAAACGTGGATATTCTTAAATTTGTGCTAAGAAGTAATTACTATGTTTTGACAGATTTTGACTAAACTTAAGCTAATGACTAAACATGTTTAAGACTAAGACCCCAAGTAGTGTAACTATTGTATTTGTTTGTGATTTGTTAGAATATTTGTGGATTGGCCTAAGTTTTGTAATCAACTGGATTAAGTTTGGGTTAAGTACTTGTTGTATGTGTAAAGACTCACGCTAAGGCTCGTATTATATATCCCTAAGGTTACCCTAATGATCCCTTTTGTGATGTTGTCCACTAAATGGAGTCCATGTTTAAGGAAATGACTAGGTTAGTAAAGGTTTAAGGTTTAAGGACATCATGAGTGTTTAGGCCCTAAGTGGGCATTTCCTACACCATAGTAGTATTAAGTTATTTTTATTAGTTGTTTGATTGGTCATGATACCTCATTAGTGTTTTGTGACTTAATAGAACATGAAATTGTGTTTATTCTTATGTAATATCTAACATAACATCTGTGATTCATTTCATCACTTAATTATGTGTTTGCTAATTATACATAATAGGCATTAGCTTACTCTTGAGGATTTTTCTTTTAGATGCAAGCATAGGAGGAAACAATACCGTTTATAAGATGGGGAGAATGTATAGAGAAGGAAAAACAAAGATTATCATCCATTATATTGATTTAAGTAAGGATTGAGTAATTGAAGCATAGCCAACTATTACTGAGATTTGTATTAATTTTGAGAATTGAGGTTTAGAATAGTTAAACTCTAAAGTGTTTTGATTTGATGTATAAGTGAGTTCCTTGAAGAAGTAGCAAAATTGTTATGGACTCATTTAGTTGATTGTCATAATGTTAAATGTTTTGAATATCATTAATAAGGAAATGAGGTTTAATATATCAAAGTAGGGTTGGG
This sequence comes from Laguncularia racemosa, assembly GCA_037954665.1. Taxonomy (NCBI): domain Eukaryota; kingdom Viridiplantae; phylum Streptophyta; class Magnoliopsida; order Myrtales; family Combretaceae; genus Laguncularia; species Laguncularia racemosa. Next base: position 7,842 of record JBBMOL010000930.1, on the reverse strand, counting down.
AGTCCTTAACGTATCCCTTACCTTGTAAGGACACATTGGCAGCAATAGTGCCCTGGGTTCGCGGCAAACATCATGTGTCTTAAGCATCCATTATTAAGATATCACATTCATTTGATCAATACTTTGTGTTTCCTACATCAGTAGATAGGTATTATAAACATTTAGAACCTAAATACTAGCAAGGGCCTTTAAAATTTAACTTAGGTAATTCTATCTCTATTTGCTTGAATGGTCATAAGCTTGTTCTTTTTATAAGAACACTATTTCTCAATATGACCAAGCTTTGCTACTCAAAAAGAAAAAAAATGGCTTAAGGATTTGATACTTAGTATTACCCATTCCCTTATGTTCTAGTTTTGGGTATCTTCTAATGCATTTGAAACTAAAAATTTTGTTATATCTTCTTCTTCAATTTAGATACAATAATAACACCTTCCATTATAAATTATAATATTAACTATTTCTTTTCCTTTTTCTTGAACTATACTATTTCTATGACAAGATTTCTTGCATAGGTTCTTTAGCTTTAACAAATAATTGCTTTTGTTATATACTATGCTTGAGCTTTCTCCTTTTTCAAAACCTAATCCATTTTTTTAATTGTCAAGATGTTGAGTGGAAGTAACAATCTATAGCCTTTTATCATTTCATTAACTATAAGTGTGTATTATTAAGAGATTGTGATAAGTCTTCAGCATGATTTTTTAAATTTTATATTTCTTCTTATACAAAGATTTCATTTGGACTAAACATTTTAGTCAACTTATGGAATTTCACTTTCATTCTTGGGTAAATTAGACTTCCTATGACAATGCCTCTTTTCAACTTTTAAGATTTATTTTTCATCATTTAGTCTTGCTATCTTTAGATTTGGATCATAAAAGTGTGTTTAAGAGTTTTTTTATATATATCACACGTATTGATTCGAAATCTAAGTTAGAAAGTACCTTGAATTGGCCGTTAATACTGATTAACTCTCACTCTTATTCTTCTACTTCCTTTGTTTCATCATCAATGCGGGGCTGTAGCTTGCAAGTACCACAAGATTTTATTACCTTTTCCTTTGTATTTGCCTTATACCTTTTTACAAGTACTGGAGGCATTCCATACTTAATGTGTCCAAGCGTTTTACATCCATAACAAACAATCTCTGTTTCTTTCCTCTTTCTTCCTTTTCTTTACTGTCTTTTCCTACATTTGTTTGTTACATTCGCTGAACTTAATGGTCTCTTATCTCATTTCTTAGTTACCCTATTTAGTTTGATGTTCTAACATGATCCTTCTTCATCTTCACAGTAGGAACTTTATTGGAATCTTCTCTGAATGATTGGCTTCCGGTAGGCCTTTTTTTTTTTTTTTTTTGGTTTGTGTTTTCACTATCATGTGCTTGAAGTACTAATTAGTCTCATAAACCATCCAATTTTCTTGTGAGTTGACTGCATGTAAGATTGCTCAAATTCACTAGCCTTCTTCAAATAGCGGTACACTTTAAATTCAAGCCTCTGATGAAATCTCATCATCTATTTGAATTGGATCTGTATCATTCCTTGTCTTGTCAAAAGTATTTAAAGAAGAAGTAAAAAAAAGTGTTAGTTATAATAATAAAGTGATCGAATGTGTCCTTTATTTCTCCCACCTTGCACTAGAAACTTTACATTGCTGTGTAAGTGGTATTAATTCTTATTCTCTTTGATAGTAATGGTTTCTCATGTGTTTTCACATAATGTATTCAAAATATCTTTTGCTATTTTACATGAGGTTTGTTAGATAAAATTTGGAGTTGCAATTGTAGTGAGTAAAGATTCTAGCCTTTGAATTTGTTTTTGCGTGAGGCTTAACATTAGCATCTAGTGACATCACCCTTAATTCTCTATATCTCCCTTTTCAATGATATCCTAAGTTTCATATTTATGGCTTTAAAAAAAGTCCTCCATCTTTGTATTTCAATAGGAAAAATAGTTTCCATCAAATTGTTTATTTTTTTCTACAGGTTTCTTTAGTAGTTTAAATGATGGATTTTTAGCTATTCATCTTTAAACCTCAATAATGTTGAATGTACCTTATTGTCCCAATTATAATGAAAGAAAGGGAAAGGGTAACATAGTGGGTGGGGTGGGGTTTTGTTGTAAACTGATTGCAATAAATGTAACCCCTGCAAAGTAGCGATAAGGTATACTAGCACCTAAATTTAAGGTATAACCTGAGAATTATCCAAGAAAGCAAGATATAAAATATTCTAGAGCAACATAGGTTAAGGTCTAGAGAATATAAGTTTGAATCATATTTCACACTGTAAAAAGCCTAACTTAACTGGTCTTCAAAAGAAAAAGGCTTTGATGAGATGGGATTATAGAATTGTAAACGGATTCATCTTAACCTAAAACTTAAGATTTGGCTTAGGAAGAAATGGACATCCCTAAAAGACTTTTCTTATGGCTAACATAGGGTATATATTCTTAAATTTAAGCGAACTCAAACTAATGACATGATAGAACTTTGTAATGCTCAAAACTCAAGATGCACAATCCTCCCCTACCACATGTCTCTACAAGGTAAAAACAAGTTAAGGCTCATAACTCAACATACACTATGTAACCTATAATATCTGCTAACCACAATTTAAATAATTCATTTGATGCCATTCTTGATGATTCAACTAAGTCCCCTCATTACAAACCACAATTGCTTTTAAGATAATCTCAATACAACATTATAATGAAACTAGAGGCAATTTGAATTTCTAGTAATTTACTATCATATCCCCTCCAATGGAAGTCACCATCTCAGCAATATTAAGAATTCATTTTCCTTCCTTCCTCTAGTCATCATAGTCGTAATAGTACTCTACAACACTCCAACCTACGCATAATTATCTTAATATTCCTCGTCATAGGAACTGGCGTTCTCTATATTATAGCTAAAGAAAAATGTTCCTTGAGGGTAAGCTAATGCCTTGTATGTAAACATACAATCACATGTGCATGATGAAAGCATAACTAAGCCACTTACACCAATGCAACATAAAACATTCAAAAAACAAGTTATTATTGCATTTATTTCTAAAAACAACAAAAGGTTACTAAAAAACCCCCCCCCCACTATATATAATATTTTGTAATACATAGTAGGGTTTTTTGGGAATTGTCACTACGAACCTAAAACCCATGAGTCTCAAAATCTAGCAAACATTTCAATGCACAACCCACTAAAGGACAACACCCCAAAAAGATCATCAAAGTGCCTAGGGAAACTATCACTAGGGCCCCCCAAGCTAACTTAGTACAACTATTAAAAAACTTAATCTAATGGGAGTGGGGAGGGTGGGGTTTTTTGTAAATTGATTGCAATAATGTAAGCCCTACAAACTAAGCTAAGAAATTAGAACCTAAAAATTTTAAGGGATAACCCCGAGAATTTCCTAAGATATCAAGATATTAAGGTCTAGAGAATATAAGGGTTTAAAACATATTTCAAGAAGTAAAAATCCTAACTTAACTTGGTTCTTCAAAGAAAAAGGGTTTAGATGAGATGGGGTTAGAGAAAATGGGAGAGGGGTTCATCTTAACCTAAAAATTATGGATTTTGGGTTAGGAAAATGGATACTTAAAAGACCTTTTTCCCCTGCTAACTATAGGGGATATATTCCTAAATTTAAGCTTAAATCAAAACTAATCTAAATGATTTGAACTTGTAAAAGCCTCGAAACTCAAGATGCCACAACCGCCACGTGTCTTTTACAAGGAAAAATATGTTAAGGCTCTTAACTCAGCTTACACTATCACCCCCACATAGTAGTAATAGGAAATTTACATCACTCCCATCTTACTTTTATGATCCTAGGGCCTCGGCATAGGAATGTGTTTCATTTGTGCTTGTAGCTAAAGAAAAATGTTCCTTAAAGGGCGAGTAATGCCCAATTTCGTATAACCTACAAAAAACAATGCATGATCAAAAAATAACTTAAGCCACATACACCAATGCAACATAAAAAAATTCAAACGTCGGTTATTTTTCACATTTAAAATTTTGAAAAACAAAAGGGTACTCATGACCCTACTTACACCATTTATATATTTTTTAAAAACATAGATGGGGGTTGGGAACTATCACTACGACCTTAACACCCCTGAGTCTCTAAAACTACCTAAATCATTTCAATGCACGACTCCACTAAGGACCCAAAGCCAAAACAAAGATCATTAGAGTGCCCCCTTTAAAGGGTCTACCACTACAAGCCCCTAAGCTAATTTGAGTATAATTAGTAAACAACTTAATCCAACCGATATTGATTATTGCAATCCCTTAACTATCCTAACAAACACAAATAACAACAAGATTTTTAAGTACTTGGGAAAGGGGGAATCTTAATCAAGGCATGCCCCTTTAAATAGTAGTTAAATTGAAAAATGTCAAAATTTTGGAATTCAATCTTAGTACCATCTAGGTTTTACTCAATTTTGGGTTTACTTAGTTGTTATAGGGGTAACTTCTCTTTCTTTAGGGAAAATTTTTAGGGGTTTTAAATATGTTTTTCAGGGGTTAATGGAATTTGAATAAAAAAAAGAAAAAAGATAAAGAAATTTTTTTAGTATACATGGGCCCGGGATTAACCATGACTTTTTGGGATTGTAGGCACCGGTCATGTATCAAAAAAGGCCAAGTATCTTTTTTTAAATTTTCACAATTCAAAACACCCAAGTAATTGGAGGGACCATGACTTTGTAGCTTTTTTTATACTTTTGTAATTCGATACACCCAAGTACACGAGCAAGTAATTTTGGGCCAATACCCTTTTTGTACACTTTTTAATTCAATATGGGTAGGTATAGAAGCATGATCTAGCTATATACTCCATTGTTTCATTGCGAATCCTTTCCCGAATTCGCTAAATTCTGATTTTTTAAACCCTAGATAAAATCCCTCACTTCTAAGTGAAATTATGTATTGTTTCTATCATGGGAATACATTTTGAATAATTAAATGACTTACAGCTTGGATTGTTCCAAAATTGAAGCTTATCCTCAACTGTGACAACCGGCTGGGAAAAGGGATAGGGGATCCCTTGAGATCAGTTGGATTTTTGACTCGACTTTGAGCAAAACGACTTAAGGATGCACTTAACGGGCTAATAAAAAAATTTAAAAGAGAGGAGCAATACTTCCGTCGCCCAAGAAGAACCAAGAATAATCATGTCTTTGAAGTCCAAGAGTCTAGAACGAAGACGATTTGAAGATGTTTCTTGGAACCAAAGTTGCGGTGTAAAGGATCAAAGTCACCAGTTTAAAGGGGCCCGGGTGTTGGGGAGAAACAAGATGGAATTTATTAACGCCGTCGGCTTTTAAACCAGTTTACTCCAATTTAGGTCATTGGAATTTGGGATTTAGGCAACCGACTTTATTAAAATTTGGGCCCCCGGGCTACAATGTTTCCTTTTAATTGCAAGTGGGTTTTTTTTTATACTTTTATTATGTTTTTTTTGTGAGACAAAAAAAAATATCACAAGACTCCACGTAACATTTTTTGACATTTTTGAATTATAAACACTCTTCTTCTATTCTTGAAAAATTTAAAACTTATCGAAATTTTCCGGTAGTTTTCTTTCCTTTCTTATCAATTGGTCTTTCCATCTCGATTGTGACATATACATCATCCCAAAGGTTCTTACTTCTCTAAAAGCAACGGGTCCGGTTTTCTCTTTACTCATGTCGATTGATGGGAAAATTTCTGACACTGTAAACCTTTTCACAACCCAATTTGGATGATGTCCAAATTGCTCATATTTTACCTTATGCCCTTATTTCTAATAAAATTTGAGAATAATCTTATAGGTACAATTATAATTCTCCATGGGATGCCAAAATGTCCGACAACTTCAGTTGGACACAGAACATTTTTAGGAAAACAATCAAAGACCCCTGCGATTGTCCTCTATTCCGAGGGCATTGGGTTATGAAGACTTATGTTTTTTTTGTATTTTTGTAATTTTTTATTGAAATATTTTGGTTTATTTTGGTTTTCAGACACTTTTATTTCCTTGTAATTTTCATTTAGGGTTAGCCACCTTAAAAGTGGCAAACTTGTAATTTTGAGCACCTTTTAACCCTAGGAAATAGCAAGTATAAATACTTGCTTAAGAGAGGGTTTGAGGGGGCTTTTTTTTCAGATCAAACACTTCTTCTAAATGTGAGAATTAGGGTTCCTAATTGTCATTTAGACTCTTATCAATTTCAATCCCAAGAGTTGAAATTGTGGCGAGTGCAACACCTTGAAATTGTGAGTTGTATCAATTTCCATTTTGTTGTGATTTCTTTTCTTCTCTAGTGTGTCATATCTAGGGTTGAATTGAGATAGTTTTTTGGTCAAAATTACTTCTTATTGTTTTACAAATTCTTGAGTTTATTTAAGGTACTTTGCAATTGAATTCGAATCTTCATTGAAGAATTCCTTGAAAACGTGTTCTTCACTATTGGAAAGGAGTTCTTGGAATTGAGGTTTTTCTTTGAATTTTGTGGATTATTTTCATGGATTATATGAGATTAGGGTGTTGTTAGAAGATATTATCATTGAGTTTTCACAATTGCATCATTTTAACATTTGGATTTTTTCCCTTTTATCTTCATTAAGGTTCTCGTGAATTTGCCCCTTTGTGGATCCGGTTTCACCTTGACTTGAGTTTGCTTTTTCTTGAGTCTTTTAATTGTGCTTGTAAGTGGAAAATTAGGCACATCATCTTTTTGGTAAACAGAGCACATGTTGAGAGAAGGGAATTGGTTTCATTTGATTTCGTGGAGTTTATCATCCATTAGAGTTGATTTAGTGAAAATCGCAATTGTGTTGATTGTTGTGGTTTTGAGCTTGTGAAATTACCTTGTCTTGGATTTAATTTGCTGATTGTTTTAGTTCGTTTGGGAAGGTTTTTGCATCATTTTAAAGATCACTAATTTACGTGGAAGGGCCAAAAGTTTAAAGTGTTGTTTACTTCCAACAATTTTTGGAACTTGCAAAACTTACCAAAATCCTTGTCATGGCTTGTTGTGGCGTGGAGGAGGATGTGTAGTTTGTTGTTTTTGATTTCCATTGTGTAATTCTGAATTGGTGGAGTACAATTTGCAGATTGCATTGAGTTTTGATTAGTAAGGGATTATTTGAATTCAAACACATGCAATTAAGTTGTGGGAGTTAATGATTGCTATTTGAATTTGAATTCATTATTTACCAATTGAGGAAGGCTTGCAATAAGTGAGTTGTTTTGGGTTTCAAATTGAAAGTTGCTGCCTATTGCGGATTTCGGAATTCATTTGTGGAAAGTCACATAATTTGTCCTATGTTATCATTATTTGCCATGGAAGTGGAAGTCTACTTGTAATTATTATCCATCTGGTTGTTGCCGTGGAAGTAACACATCATCATTGTTGTTGTTGCTTGTGTGTTAGCGTAGAGTGATTTTTTGGGAAAATTAAATTTGTTGCACCGTGTTGTTGTGACGTGTTGAGGAGAAAAGTATTACACGTGAGTTGCAATAATAAATTGTAACCTTAAGTGGGTTTGTTTGTTGTCTTTTGTAGTTGCTATTGTGTAGAGTTTAGGGAAGTGTAGTAGTGGAGTGTATACCCTTGAGTCGAATTTTTTTGAGGATCAACATATGGGAGTCTACAACTCTGTCAAATGACAGTGTGAATGGGGGAATGGGTGAAGAAGGGCCAAAAGCAAGGTTGGTGGAGGTCAGGTCGTAAATGTGGCATGTAGGAGAACTTTGGAAAACACTCCAGCAACCACTACTATAGTTGCTACACTGGCAACTAGAGTTAATAGAATGACATTGCCACACCCCCCAGTGTAAAC
>JBBMOL010000929.1:0-57737 GCA_037954665.1 Laguncularia racemosa | reverse complement strand
AATGACGAATTCCAATAGCAATTGAATAATCACAATAATAACATAATTTAGGATCTAATTCCACTAAAATTGCATGAAAACCAATATAGAAAAAAAAAACCTAAAATGGCGTGATAAGAACAAACAAGAACAACCAATCACAACTAGATATGACACACTAGTGTGAATTGGAATCAACTTAAGGAATTGATCATACTCACAAATCTTTAAGTTGCCACTCGCCACAATCCTTGAAGAATTGATAAGTCTTATGAAATTAGAGCATGGAACCCTAATTCTCACATGAAAGTCAACAAGTAACCAACCGAATTATATCTAGATAGGACTCACTAGAAAACAATTTGAAATAATTAGAGAAGGATTGATATTACTCACAATCTCCTCAAGCTAATCTCGCCACAATTTCAATGATGAAATTGATAAGAGAATTTTTTGATGCAAGGACTCTTCCTCACGGCAAAAAAAGAGAGTGTATTTTCTTAAGTGTTCAAAAAGCTCTCTCAAAACTTTACTTTAGCAAATATTTATACTTGCTCCCATTAGGGTTAAAATGTCTAAAAATTTATGTTTATGCCACTAATGTGGCCAGTCCTAATTCAACAATTACAAGCAAATAAAAATGTTCCAAAATGATTACAAAGTAACTGGTTCAATAATAAAATTACAAGTACAAAAATAGTCTTCAACAAGCCGGTTCTTCAATTGAATTCGTTGGTCTAGCTCATCTTCGATTTACGTCGGTCCATGAATAACCTATAAGCTAAGTCTTAGTGAGTTTGTCCATCGCCCTGTAAGACCCAACAAGTACGCCTACTGGAATACATTACACATAAGTAATTGAAAAGAGGTTAGTATACAAATAATTCTGGGGTCGATTTATTCAAAGAGGACCTTCATCGCCAAAATTCGAAATCCTTTAGCTCTTGCCCTAATGATAGGTCTTGTAGGATTTTAATTCCTATCATTTTCATTGGTTATTCTAGTCTCACTCAAAAAGCTAATAATCTTCGAATGCTTTGTTAAGATATGAAGTCACATATGGAGATTGAAAATTTTTTGTTGTCACACTCCATTAGACCAGGACTTTGGGGTTTGTGTTAGAAACAAAGAAGTGATAAAAACAATGAGTTTGAGATAAATTTTTTTTCTTATTTATTTTGCACACCTATATTTGTACAATAGTTCTAGTTCAGGGGGTTCTACAAAATTTTAAGGAAAGCGATTTCATCTACCAAAAAATCTTCATATCTTAATGAACAAAACTTAAAGCACTAATTTGAAGAACAAACATTTTGCAAAACCCAAAAATGCATATAGTTAAAAATTTTTTAAAGCCCCTAATTTGAAGGAAGTGGGAAAATTTTCTGCTAACATTGTTTAGAGTTTTTAGCTTTGTAGCCATGTTCTTTAAAATTGAATCCTATAATTATCTCAAGTCTAGGCAAAATCGGATCCCAAAATGGCACTTTTCAAATGAACCCTAATGTTGAAATGATGAAATTCAATTATACTAATGATATAATCTGAATACCACAATGGAAATGGTTTCTAATAACACTCTAATATCATATAATCCACGCAAATGAAGCCTCAATTTGACAAAGAAAACCGTAAAGTAAGATTCCTTTTCCAAATGGTGAAATTCACGTTTTCAAGGAAACTTTTCAATGATGATCCAAATCAAATGATAAGTACTTCAAATAATCACAAGAATTCGTGTACAATAAGATGTAAATCTGACCAAGAACTATCTCTAATCAACCCTAGATACAACACACTAGAGAAGAAAAGAAATCACAACAAAATGAAATTGATATAACTCACAATTTCAAGATGTTGCACTCGCCACAATTTCAAGTCTTGGAATTGAAATTGATAAGAGTTGGAACCAAGGTATGAACCCTAATTCACACGTGAAAAGAGGTGTATGTTCTGCAAAAATAAGCTCCCTCAAACCCTCTCTTAAGCAAGTATTTATACTTGCTACTCCTAGGGTTAAAAAGTCCTCAAAATTACAAGTTTGCCACTTTTAAGGTGGCTAACCCTAAATGAAAGTTACAAAGAAATAAAAGTGTCCTAAAACCAAAATACAACCAAAATAGTTCAATAAACATTTACAAGATACAAAATAACATAAATCTTCATGATCCAATGCCTCAGAATAGAGAACAATCGCAGCGGGCCTTTCATTGTTTCCCAGAAAAATGTTCTATGTCCAATTGAAGTTGTAGGACATTTTGGCATCCCATGGAGATATATAATTGTACCTGTAAGATTATTCTCAAAGTTTATTAGAAATAAAGACATAAGATAAAATATGAGCAATTTGGTCAATCATCCAAATTGGGTTCTGAGGAGGTTGACAGTGCTAGAATTTTTCCCATCATGAACATAATATTTCTCAAACGAAGAAAAAACATTAATGCTATCTAAACTATGCAGACATGAAGATAATAAAATGTTATAACTACCACTATCACATGATTGTGGTTTCATGATTAAATCAAATTTCAAAATGAGAAATTTAGGAAATAAAACGAAAAATATAACAAATATGAATAAAAACAAAGAGAATACACAATCTAATATGGTACTAAAACTTCATGATTAGGTATAAATACCTGGAATGCTTAAGTAAGCACATAATTCCAATTGTTTAAACATTGTGCTATGCACTTTTGGTATCTCTTTAAGTATTTCTATTAAAACGAGCTATCAATTATCCTTGTATCATGGCTAAGGATAAAACGTTAGTCAATAAATTACAACCAAGGTAAGGTCAGATACTAAACTGTGATAATAGTATACATTGATAGTGTAACAATACCTGCTCAAAACATGTAACCTAAAGGCTAGTAAACAAATTAAAAAACCGATGGCCCCAAACGTATCCTTGACGAATTCTTAAGTCAAAAGATAATCACATTTGAAAATATCATGAAAGGAAAAACCAAAAGTAACTGTCAAGTCTAAATTTTGGTTCATTTTTCCTAATTTGATTTACACTAAACCATTATATCTATTAAATGTAAATCCTCGACTAAAATTAGGAAAAAAATTATTTTTAACTAACTTGGAGAAAAAAGAGTCGTTACCCGATTGAGATCGGGAAAAATTGAGCAGATTAGTCTTAATTTAGCTACCAATCCATTTTAGAATATTTCAATAAAACTAGAGATTTTGGAATCGAAGGCTATCCTATTAAAACTTTATAGTGATCACTTTAACCTTCCAAAATTAAATTTTTATTTTATTTATTTATTTATTTTTTTTGATAAAATGTTTAACTAAAGAACGAAAAAAACCTTCTTTTTTTTTGAGACAATGTTTAACTAGAGAAAGTAATAAAAAAAAATTGTTCTTTTTTTTTTTTGAGGTCAACCCATAAGTGCCTACATACCTGCTATTCGAGATCAAACCAATTGTAGTTCATATAAATTCTAAATTGTTAGGGAAATTTTATTGATTTCTTTTTTATAAAAAGAAAAAAAATCAAAAGCTAAAGTATTTGAAAAATAATTTTTTTATCTAAAATGTCAAAATTTTAATCTAAAATGTAAAATATATATATAATTTTTTAAAGAAAAAATTGAAAATAAAATTTAAAAAAATGTGTTAGAAATTTATTTATTTAACTTTTTTTGTAAAAATATTAATATATATATCATTAAAATAAAGAAAAATCTTACAAAATTCTTTTTAATATCTTAAATTTTTTCATAAAATAAAAAAAACATAGAAAACTAAAAAATGAAAAGACAAAATGCACTTGGAATCGAACATCGGACGTAAAGGAGGAGAGGTGATCTTCTAGTGGTTGCTCGGCTTGCTAGGGACGTCGGGACAACATAGTGGAGGATGGCTTCTTAACCCAACTACTTAGTTTGACCCTAGATGCAGTGGAGGGCGACGATTCAGAAAGGTAGACGGTAGTAGAGTTTCGGAGGATCACAATCCAAGCATTCCTCAATGTTTCTAAACAAAAAAAAAAAGTACTTCCTAGGTTTTTCGATGATGGGGAAACTAATGGAGGTGGTGGTTTTCTCTAGAAATGGCTTATGGAAGCTAATTCCTTGAGAGAGAAAATGTTGAAAAGCTTTAAAAGGGAGGTGATGTTCTCTTCATTCGTGCTTGGAAGGCTTACTCAAGCTCCAATTTATACTATATGATGCCAACCTGAGCTTGGAAAGTTCCGATTTGTATTAATTTCAAAAATCAAAATAAATGTGTTTAAGTATTTTGATTTCAAATTTTAATGAAATTTGTTGAGATTAGAGTGTAATTGCTAACCAAAATGATTCTTCAATTGTATAATTTTTTTTAAAACTCAAATGGAAGCATCGATTCTTAATGTAATTGCCGGAATTGAGCTTGGTCAATTAGAGAAAAATCTGCATTTTTTAAATTTTTCCAATTTTTAAATGTTAATTTGACTCTCTTTTTTATTGAATCTAGACAATTTCTTAGGCTTGATATGAAGTATTCCAACTTGTGTTTGTAATCCCATCATTAAATTGGTGAAATTGCGAAGGAAAGTGGAACCAAATGATCATATGAGGACCTTACCAGGCTAGTTTTCCAGCTGAGAATATGCTGATGGAGGTAGAAGATGATTTACAGTGTAAAAATGTGCGTTCAAAACACGGTTTCACTATTTGCTGGAAGAAGAAAACATGTTTGAAATATAAGTTTTCTACTGTTTTAACTATTTACTAGAAGAAGAAAATGTGTGTTCAAAATATGTTTTCCATTAGAAAAAAAAAATTTGTGCAACATTCACCTGTTGTGATTCAAACCTATGACTAAGAATCATTGTGCGCGTATGTCTTTTGTTAGGGCTGTTGGCATGTGCCTCGGTTTATTATGCAAAAAAAATTCTTTTGTTTCCTTTTTTTTAAGAAAAAAAAAAACAATAATAATAATAATAATAATAATAATAAATAAATAAAGAGGGAGCAAAAATTATGTGTCTACAACTGCCCCTCTTTGTAGTGAAGTTTGAGAAAAACTTACTACAAAGACTATGGAGACACTATTTTGTCCAAAAGTGTACCTAGACAAGCTATTCAACCAAATGCAAGAAATATTTTACTAAACTAGTAAGAGATGTTTAGGATAGTGTTTTGTAAGCTGACTATCCTATACTGGAAAACTTCCTCACAAACTAGCAACCCTAAGCAATGATTCTACCTTAGCCCACAAGGTCTTCCAGAAGTAGCTCAAGAACTTAGCATCTCTATCCGATACGATTGTTCTAGGCATACTATGTAATCTCACAACTTCCCTAAAGAACAAATTAGCAATATTGTAAGCATCATTTGTTTTTTGACAAGGGAAAGAAATGTGCCATTTTAGAGAATCTATCCACGACTATAAAAATAGAATCTCGACCATGTCTAGACCTAGGTAATCCTAAACACAAAATCCATGGAAATATCAACCCAAGGCTCATGAGGAATGACACTAGACCCATATAACCCATCTAATAAGTCATCTAAGCGAGGAATGGGACGACGATACTTTACCGTGATGTTGTTGATGGCGCGGCAGTCAACACACATTCTCCATGACCCATCCTTCTTAGGCACCAAAATCACAGGCACTGCACATGGGCTCACGCTTTCTCTCACATACCCCTTCTCCATTACTTCATCGACCTGCCTTTGGAGTTCCTTTGTCTCCTCTGGATTACTCCTATAAGCTGGTTTGTTTGGAATCGATGCTCCGGGTACGAGGTCAATGTGGTGCTCAATACACGAATAGGTGGTAATCCCTTTGGAATCTCCTCAGGGAAGACATCTTTAAAGTCCTGCACAGTAGACACAACCACACTAGGCAAAGAGTTAAATAGTTCGTTAGTATTCAAACAAGTTCCCTTAAAAACCAGCACAACATAGGTTGCTTCATCACTAATGCTCTCCTCACTACACTCGCTCTTGCCACACAACTCTCCCTTTGCAAGGCTGCACTCTCCTTTTCACTCACCACCAAGTTGATCCCCCTTCAACTTGGTCTTTTACACTCTTTCCACCTTCCTCTCTTTTTCCTTTTAATATTGACTTTTGTGTTCCTTTTCTTTCTCGTTGTCTTTTGCTCCCTCACCCTCCCTCTGTTTTTCACTCACCTTATATTTTGCAAAAGACTGTTGTAGCTGCAACTGATCCTCATACACCTATTTAGGTGTTTAAAGGTTTAAGATTAAAGCTTTTCCCCTGGTGAACAAGCGTATACTTGTTAGAAAAGCCATCATGAAAAACCTTCCTATCAAATTGCCATGGCCTCCCCAACAACACATGATACGCTTGCATTGGCACTACATCGCATAACACCTCATCCCCATATCTACTAATGCGAAAAGCAATCAAGGCTTGCTTACTCACCTTAGTCTCGCCACTATCATTCAACCACTGCAATTTATATGGACTAGGGTGTTTAGTAGTCTTAAGTCCCAGCCTCTCGACAATAAAATTACTCACCACATTAGTGCAACTTCCTCCATCAATGATCAAATTGCAAATATGATCACCTAGATAATATCTAGTATGAAAGATATTCTCTCATTGCACCTCCTCTTCTTCCTTCACCTGCACATTCAAAGCTCTCTTCACTACTACCACTAACCTCCTACTGCAGGCTCCTCATCATCACTAACGTCCTCTAATGGAGGCATATCATCCTCTTCACTATCCCCCTCAATCTCATACTCACCATCATCACGCAGAATCATAATACGCCTATTCGGACATTGACTAGCAATATGGCCTCTACCTTGGCATTTAAAACATCTAATGTCACGATTTCTAGGAGTAGAAGAATCAGGTTTACCTTGGTTACCAGGAGTAGAACCCGCTTGCCTCTACTCTCCTTTTGGTTTGGTGGGTAAAGGCTTTTCTTCCTTCTTCCATTGGTTAGTCTTCCAGGTGGATGAACCAGCACCCTGTGGAAACCGTGCAGTACTACTACCTTTCCTTCTGTGTTGGTTCTCAACCTTTATAGCCATATGAACCATATCTTCCAATTTTACATAATGCTGCAATTCCACGACATTTTGAATTTCTCTATTCAATCCAGCAGAAACCTAGCCATGGTAGCCTCTCTATCCTCCTCTAACATTCGCCCTAATCACAGTAACTTCCATCTCCTTGAAATACTCATCCACACTTCGGCTTCCCTGCCTAAGAGTTTGCATTTTGTTGTGTAATTCACGATAGTAATACGCAGGCACAAACTGCTTCTTCATCACCCTCTTCATCTCTTCCCACGACTCAATAGGTGGTTCGCCATTCCTTCTTCGATTCAACATTGGTTGATCTCACCATACTATGGCATAATCCGAAAATTCAATGGCAGCAAGTTTCACTTTCTTTCTCCCACTATAGTTGTGACAATCAAACACCATCTCTACCTTCTTCTCCCACTATAGTTGTGACAATCAAACACCATCTCTACCTTCTTCTCCCACTCTAAGTACGCTTCGGGATCATTCTTCCCTTGGAAAGGAGGAATCTTCATCGTTATATTACTCAGTTGATTATCCTCTTTATTCCTATCTCCTCTATCTTCCCAATCCCTAGTTCCTTTATTCGTACCACTATAACCTCTATAACTCCTGACAGAAGGTTCATCAAATTCATCATCAGACATTCCATCTCCACCCCTTTATACTCTCCTAGAAAAACTCTCCCTCTTACGCCTTAGAAGATGTTTTTAGATTACTCTAGTTTTTGTTCCACCGTCTCATGAATTTGTTTCATCCCCTCCTGAAACATCCTCTTCATCTCACCCCTCAATGCCTCAATCACTAACCTAGCATCAAACCTTCCCCTCTCACCTTCAGGAGAATGTTGCCTCGACATCGTTCCTGCAGAAAAAGATTAGTACTAACACAAATATATATAATTAAGCCTCACGATACACTCCCTTACGTTTTTTCGCTCAAAGGGATGATATCGCACATCACCGTTATTCTCACAAGCAATAATAAATATCAATTCCCCAAATTTCCCCTTTTCTCAAATTCTCTCGGAACTAATCCAAACTACCCCCAATTCCCTTCCGTAGAATTCAAAAAAACCCCTTAGGGCCCAAAATTTTTCCCCTTTTTTTTCGTTTTTTTTTTTTTTGCCTTTGTTTTTGCTCTTAATCAATTTTCCTTTTTTTTTTTTGTTGTGATTTTTTCCTTTTTTTTTTGTAACAAAATTGAATAGAAGGCACTACACTTTCAATAGACAATTAACACTATGAAATTGTTATGAACAATTGATATGAACATTGGCGTTAGGGTTTTGATGTTACCTTCCCAAATCGAACTGATGGTTTAAAAAAACCTAGGCCCCTGATACCAAAGTGATACAAACCACGCCAACGTTTTGACAAAACCCCAAATACCAATACGCTGGGAATTGCTACCCAAATCCCAAAAAACAATCGAGTGGAAACCATGACCCGTTGCCTATAAGTGGATAAGAACCTTGGTATAATATTAGATGCCCCCAATTGGGATAAAAGACCGATTGATAGGTCGGGATAACGCTACGGAAGAAAATCCATAAGTTCTAGAGTAGTTTTTTAAAAGAACCAAGAGAGGAATTCTCTCCAAAGTTTTTTTCAAACTTGTATTTTTGTATTTTCTAGTTCTATGTTGTATCTAAACCCTGGGACTTTATATTAGGGTCTACAATTCGTAAAAATTTAAATTCCCCAAAACGACATAATTTCCCAATAAGTTGCGTAAAATAACAAAACAATGCCCTTAAAAAGGCCGGCAGCTTTGGGGAAAGGAAGGCCGGCGGCCTTGGAGCCGGCGTTGGAGATGTACACACCCGTGTACTTCAAGCCCGGAATCTTTCTGTGGAAATTCTTGACACCACCCCCACGCCCCTTTGTACTTCAAGTCTTTGTATTTTCTGGGGAAAATTCTTGACACCATACACGCCCCCCCGGTGCCTTTGAACCGTGTATACGACCGTGAAAATGTTTCCCAAAGTAATCCCCAAAGCCCTCCTACCCCGGCCCCCCCGTGCCTTATTTAAAAGACACCCCCTTTGTTAAAACCCCGTATTCGTTATACTTGTAAAAAGAGCAAGGGCTTTCCCCCATGGTTTTTCCCAATCCTTTCCAACTTCATGTTTTCCCTCTAACCCTTTTTCCAAATTCAGGGACTTTCCTTTTAATAAAACCCGTTAAGTGTTTCCCTTTTTAAATCGTTTCGCTCAGTTCTTGTGATCGGGGGCAAGGGGCACTTCAAGAGGATCTACTTTCCCATTTTCTGGCTTGGTTTCCCATCATGGCTCTCATTCCATGAACTTAAAGAAAAATATATACAAGCTAAAAATTTTTAAGGAAAAATTACCTTTTCTTCATATTGTAGAAATTTTCCCTTTTAATTTTTTCCTTGATGTGAACCATTTCTGGACAAAAGAAACCTAAAAGCAAATTTGGGGTTCCCTTAGAATCCACTAACCCCCAAAAACACTTTTAAAAAGGGGAAATGTAGCTTTAAAAGGGAAGTAAAAACATTCTTTTTCCCAAAAACCCACTATCCAAAACAACCTGTTGAATTTTAGTTTCCATCACTTATGCTCGAATACTTTCATGGGTTTCCAATTACTTAAAGGACATCTCATCCATGTACCCTAGAACTCACTAAAGCAAACCTAATGCCCAAAAAGGAAAATGGTAAAACGGTTGCACCAATCTAATTTAAGTCCCCCCCCTTTAGCGTATCTCCTTAAGATTGAGATGATATAGTCCTAAAATTAATATATGTATAATTCACCTTCCTTTTTTAATTTGTTTTCCCTGATGGATCTTCAAAAATTTTTCTTTAAAATCCCCAAGATCAAATCAATGCAAAGTCTAAACAAGGTGCCCCAAAATAAGCATTTTTTTCCCCTTTTCCCCCATCAATTTTTCCCTTTTTTGCTTTTTTAACTTGCAGCCTTATCTATGATTTACCTTTTGTTTTCAACCAATTCTCCATTTTGACCTTCCCCACAATATCAATTCTAACATGGGAAAAACTTTATGGGGTTTTCTTGGAATATCAGAACATCTATAGACAAAAGAAAAATTGTTTCCCTTTTAGGCTATTTAAATAAAAGTTTTTCAATGGAATGCTCCTTTTTAAACAGTCCCTGCATTTGACATAATGGAGGGAACCTGTTTTTCTCCATTCAGCCTTGTTTTCTTTAAGTTTAAATTCCCCTTGTTCGAGCAACTTCTTTCTTTAAACAAGTTACCCTTAAACTCATGATAGGAAGGGGGTTTTAAGCTCATAACCATATCGACCAACCACCTCAAACATTTTGGGTAAACTTTTGGATTTTTTTACTCAGTTAAATGGAATTGCACTAGTATAAAAAAATAAGAAACTTTTTTGGATACATTTTTCTCTCAACTCTTTCTTCATGAATTAGTTAATTGTACCTTATTTTCGCCCTTTTCCCACTTCCCCAATTTTTTTTTTTTTTTGAGAAAGAAATTCATGCAGTTCCTTTTTTTTTTCTTTAGGGGATGTCTACTCCCCCTCATCATCATCATCATTAAATCTTAAAATCCCATGAATTTGTTTTTCTTTTCATTTCTAATATTTTTGTTGTTTTTAAAGTAACATTACTAACATTTCATATTTTACATCATCTAAAAACATTGGTAAAAGGGGCCCCTACATTTTTATCCATACAACCCAAGTGATTCTTGAATCTAAAAATTTCCTCCACAAAACAATTTTGGGTTACAATACTTGCTTTTTTACCCCTTTTTTTTCCTTATTATCTTACATCAATTCCATGCTCCCAACAAACACAGATCTACTTCTAAGTGTATTCTTCCTTTTAGAGCTCTCTTTAGATGATTTAGAAGATTACATTTCAATTTGGGCAACTATTTAAAATCCTATAAGAAAAAAAAAATAAAAAGTAAATTTGAAAATAAAAGGAAGGCAATTATGTCATGAAAGTAAAAGAAATAATGCATAAGTGTTGCATAAGATAAAAAAGGAAACAATAGCACCCTTTTTTAAGCATCATCACATTATCAACTACAAGACAATGTATTTTCCCTAGATTATAGTAGCTACCAAGTGATGTGTTTATATAATAGTAGCAAATTAATAGATTCCATGTACCCAGAACATTGTAGTTAATGGGCATTATGAAAGCTAATAGTAGCCAACACAATGTAGTTCCCTAGGGTTTGGAGTGGAATGTGATTTAATGAAAAATTTAATACAAAGACTTTAATGGGCTAACATCTATTAAATGTTTTGTTACTAAAAAAGTTTTTTTTTTTAAATTTTTGTGATTTCTCTAATGTAGATAATGAGGTAAATCAAATGATAATTTACTTCAAAACTTTTTTCCATTAGTTGAATGACTAAACTAAATGTCACCCTATATCATTGCTTTTTTTTTTTTTTCTCTCAATTGGAAACATATTCAACAACAAAAAAAATTAAAAATGCAAAACCACTACATCTAATAGCAATTGAAAGTTCTTTTTTTTTTTTTTAAATTTTTACATTACACTACATCCCCTGAAATTGAAACTCCCATTTTAAAAGAAAATTTGGGACAAAAAGAGCATACATTGCCCTGCATCGAAACACTACACAAAATTTGGTCACAAAAAATAAAAGCATACACAATTGAAAATTTTAAACACTGCATCCACCACATACACTACACTAAATGGTAAATAAAAAACAAAAAAAAAATTACAAAGAAAAAAAATCCAAACACAAACACATGATTGTAATTCATAACTTATTTTTCATCAAGTAATAAAAAATTAATAAAAAATCACAAAAAATAACAAAAAAAAAGAAAGAAAAAACCTAAGCTAAACAACTAAACTATATAAAATACAATAATATATTAAAAAAAAAATTACCCATACGAGAAAGGAATGGAAGTAAATTGGGGTGTGTAAGCTGCGGGAATGTCCAACATCAAGATCAACACTCCCAAAATTCAAAAAGAAAATAGTGAAGTGAAGAGTGAATAGGGGGGAAAAGAAAGAAGAAAAAAAATAGAGCACAATAGAGTCACGAAATCCCTTTTCTATTTAGTGTTTACAAATCGTCCATTCCATTGTATATCCCCCTGTCAAAGCTAGGTTGGGTATTATGCTATGTGTTAAGCTAGGGCCAATTTTGACAAACTCGGTTAAAAAGCCCTTGGAGACTGATTTTACAGATTTCAACAAGTTGGGGAAATTTCGATTCTAGTGCAATTTTATGTCAAATTGATTTTATAAAGTGAGTTGATAAGGTGTGTGCTCATAAACTCGTAAAATTTTCAGAAACTACAAGTTAAATTGGGGATTTTGGCAACATTGCCTATAAAAGTCATTTGTTAACCCCAAAGGGTAAGGGTTTATGTGATCTAGTGACAAAGTACAACAAGATTAACAAAAATTTTTCCCCCCCCTCATGCATCTATCCCTTCTTTTTTTAATGTATTGTGGGCACTATTGGTGCCAAGCATGTGGCTTTCTAAAGCTCAGCTAGGGTTAATGGCCCAAGGGTTTTTGTCTTGCCTAAGACAAAAGTGGGTTTGGGGTAGGTAACTTGGGAAACATGCATGAGCATTATGGTAGGGAATTTTAAGGCTTGGTTATCTAAAGCATACCCAAACTAAAGCCCCTTCATTCAAAGATTATCTATCTAAGGCTAATTTTTTTAAAGCTTGATTAACCAAGATCTACCATTCGAGGGTTTTTCCAACTAAGCTTTTTTATATGAGGCTTGTTTGGCAAACTGGTGTTTAGTTAGTTAACTAACATTCTCTTTGCACTTTTGGGAATTCAAATGGGTTTTTTTCTGATGAGATCCATGAAAGAAAAAGTCAAGCCGGAAGAAGGGAAAAGTGGATCCTCTTGAAGTGCCGCCTGGACCGATCACAAAAGTCAAGGGGAAATGACTCAAGAAAGCACTTTAAAGGGTTGATAAAGGATGTCCATGAAGCCGGAAAGGATTGGAGCAATTTATGAAGTTGGAAAGGATTGGAACAAAAACCCTGGGGAAAACCCTTGCTCTTATACAAGTCACACCGGACATGGGGTTTAAGAGGGCGTGTACTTTTAAGGCACGACCGTGTAGGAAAATTTCCAAATTGCAAAATCATACACGGCTAACACACGGCTAAAAAACACGACCCCTGATGGAGAAAAAGAAAATTCCCCCAGAAAGATACACGACTAGAAGTACACGGTCGTGTATTACCGGAATTTTGGGGACAGAAAAGTACACGGCCAAAGTACAAAAGGGCTGTACACCCGTGTATCCCCGCCGGCCCCTTGTTCTTTTTCGTGTTTTTTTAAAGCAACTTATCTAAGCTACGTCGTTTTGGACCTTTTTTTTTTATGGGAAATTTTAACCCTAGTCAAAAGCCCTAGGGTTTAGAACAACAAAGAAATTTTCATCTTTGGGAAAATTAAACACTTTTAGAGGCACCTCTCTTGGTTCTTTAAGAACTAATTTGAACTTAAACGGGTTGATTTCCGTGGCGTTCATCCCACTTATCAATCGGTCTTTCATCCCGATTGTGGCGTCTTCACATTATACCAAGGTTCTTGTCTCGCTTATAGACAACGGGTTGCAGTTTCCACTTTAGGTGTTTGGGCGTCTTAGGCAACGAATTTCCGAACGTATTGGTATTGGGTTTCGTCACGGGTTGGGCTGGTTCGTATCAGTTTGGTATCAGAGCTTAGGTTTATCAAAACATCAGTTCGGTTTGAGGAAGGTAATATCAAAACCCTAACTCCAATCATTCATATCCATTGTTAGCATTCAATTTCGTAATATTAATTGTCTTTTGATAGTGTAGTATCTACTAGTCGATTGTTAAAAAAAAAAAAGAGTAAAAATCACGACAAAAAAAAAAGAAGAGAAAAGAAAAGAAAGACAAGAGAAACGTGATCAAAGCAAAAACAGAGACAAAAAAAAAATTCGGATAGAAAATAGAGGAAAATTTACGAACCCTAGATTTTGTTTTGAATTCTACGGAAGGAAATTGGTGTAGTTCGGGTTAGTTCCAAGAGAATTGAGAAGAGGAAATTAGCGAGTTGATATCATCGATTGTTGTGAGAATACACGAGTGACTGTGTGATATCATCATTTGAGCGAAACACGTAAGGAGTGTATCGTGAGGTTTAATTATATATATATTTGTGTTAGTACTAATCTTTTCTACAGGGACAATGTCGAGACAACATTCTCCTGAAGGTAGAGGGAAGGTTTGATGCTAGGTTAGTAATTGAGGCGTTGAGGGGTGAAGATGAAGAGGATGTTCCAAGAGGGAATGGAACAAATTCATGAGATCGGTAGAGCAAAGACTAGAGCAATCCACAAACGTATTCCAAGGACGTAAGAGGGAGAGTCGTTCTAGGAGAGTACCGAGGGGTGGAGATGAAATGTCGGATGATGACTTTATGAGCCTTCTGTCGGGAGTTATAGAGGATATAGTGTCGGAATAGAGGAACTAGGGATTGGAAGATAGAGGAGATAGGAATAGAGAGGATGATCAATTAGTAGCATAAAGATGAAGATTCCTCCTTTCCAAGGAAGAATGATCCCGAGGCGTACTTAGAGTGGGAGAAAAAGGTGGAGATGGTGTTTGATTGTCCAACTATAGTGGGAGAAAGAAAGTAAAACTTGCTGCCATTGAGTTTTCGATTATGCTATAGTGTGGTGGGATCAACTAATGTTGAATAGGAGAAGGAGTGGCGAGCACCTATTGAGTCTTGGGAAGAGATGAAAAGAGTGATGAAGAAGCGGTTTGTGCCTGCGTATTACTATCGTGAATTGCACAACAAGTTGCAAACACTCTGAGGCAGGGAAGCGAAGTGTGGATGAGTATTTCAAGGAGATGGAAGTCACTATGATTAGGGCGAATGTAAGGAGGATAGAGAGGCTACAATGGCTAGTTTCTTGCTGGGTTGAATAGAGAAATCCAAAATGTGGTTGAATTGCAGCATTATGTAGAATTGGAGGATATGGTTCACATGGTTATAAAGGTTGAGAACCAGCACAAGAGGAAAGGTAGTTATAATGCACGTTTCCACCGGGTAATGGTTCATCCACTTGGAAGACCAACCAATGGAAGAAAGAAGAAAAGCCTTACCCACCAAACCAAAAGGAGGAGCTGAGACAAGCGGGTTCTACTCCTGGTAACAAGGTAACCTGATCTTCTACTTCTAGAAATCGTGACATTAGATGCTTTAAATGCCAAGGTAGAGGCCATATTGCTAGTCAATGTCCAAATAGGCATGTGATGATTTTGCGTGATGATGGAGTATGAGACTGAGGGGATAGTGAAGAAGATGATATGCCTCCATTAGAGGATGCTAGTGATGATGAGGAGCCTGCAATGGGAAGGCTAGTGGCAGTAGTGAACGAGCTTTGAATGTGCGGTGAAAGAAGAAGAGGAGGTGCAAAGAGAGAATATATTTCATACTAGATGTTATCTAGGAGATCACATTTGTAGTTTGATCATTGATGGAGGGAGTTGCACCAATGTAGTGAGTAATTTTATTGTTGAGAGCTGGGGTCAAAACTGTTAGACACCCTAGTCCATATAAATTGCAGTGGTTGAATGATAGTGGAGAGACTAAGGTAGAGTAAGCAAGCATTGATTGGTTTTCGCATTGGTAGGTATGAGGATGAGGTGTTATGTGATGTAGTGCCAATGCAAGCATGTCATGTGTTGTTGGGGAGCCATGGCAATTTGATAGGAAGGTTGTTCATGATGGCTTTTCTAACAAGTATACGCTTGTTCACCAGAGGAAAAGCTTTAATCTTAAACCGTTAACACCCAAACAAGTGTATGAGGACCAGTTGCAGCAACAACAGTCTTTTGCAAAACATAAGGTGAGTGAAAAGCAGAGGGAGAGTGAGAGAGCAAAAGACAATGAGAAAAAAAGGAATATAAAAGTCAAGATCAAAAGGAAAAAGGAAGGAAGGCTGGAAAGAGTTTTAGAGGCCAAGTTAAAGGGGGAACCAACTTTGGTGGTGAGTGAAAAGGAAAGGGCAGCCTTGCAAAAGGAAAGTTGTGTGGCAAGAGCGAGTGTTAGTAAGGAGAGCGTTAGTGTTTAGCAACCTATGTTGTTGTTGGTTTTAAAAAACTGTTTAACTACTAACAAACTATCTAACTCTTTGCCAAATGTGTTTGTCACTTGTGCAGACTTTGAAGATTCTTCCCTGAGAGTTTCCAAAGGGATTACCACCTATTCGGTATTGAGCCCCAGATTGACTTGAAAACCCGAGCATCATTTCCAAACAAACCAGCTTATAGGAGCAATCCGGAGGGAAAAAGGAACCCCAAAGAAAGGTCGATGAATTAATGGAGAAGGGGTACGGAGAGAAGCATGAGTCCATGTGCAGTCCCTGTGATTTTGGTCCTAAAAGGATGGGACATGGAGAATGTGTGTTGACTGCCACGGCCCATCAACAACTTTACGGTAAAGTATCTCATCCCATTCCTCCTTAGATGAATTTAAAGAGTTACATGGGTCTAGTGTCTTTTCCAAAATTGATTTGAAAAGTGGATATCACCAAATTAGAATGAATAAAGGTGATGAATGGAAAACTGCATTAAACAAAATATGGATTGATGAGGTGGTTATTTAATGCCTTTTTTTTTAAACTAATGCACCTAGTACTTTTATGAGACTTATGAACCATGTTTTGGGGAAATTTTATTGGAAATTTTGTGGTTGTTTATTTTGATGATATTTTTATTTACAGCAAGATTTTGGAAGATCATTTTCTCACTTAGGGATGTTTTAAAAAGTCTTCGAAAGGAAAAATTATATGCTAACCTCAAGAAGTGCACTTTTTGCATAACAAACTTGTGTTTTTTGGGTTTTTTGTTGTTAGGGGCCAGGGAATACAGGTTGATGAAAAAAAGGGTTCTGCGACCCCCAAGAAGGGCCTAGTCCAACCAATGAAAGTATGTGCGGAGTTTCCATGGACTAGCGAGTTTTTACAGGGGGATTTGTGAAGGATTTAAACACATTGCAGCACCACTTACTGAGGTAATTAAGAAGAACGTGGGGTTCAGCTGGGAGAGCAACAAGAGAAGGCCCTTTTTAGACGCTTAAAAATAAGTGACTCAGCGCGTTACTTGCTTTACCTAACTTTGCTAAACGTTGAAATTGAGTTGATGCTTAAAGGATTGGGTTATTGGAGAGTGCTTATGCAGGAGAGAAGACTAATTGCATTTTTTAAACGAGAAGCTAAGTGGGGCAACCTTGAATTACCCACTTAGACAAGGAGCTATATCATTGGTTCAAGCCCTGGAGACGTGGCAACATTACCTTTTGGGCCCAAAGAGTTCGTGATCCACCACTGATCATGAATTCCTTGAAGTACTTGAAAGGGAACACAAGCTGAATAAAAGGCATGCTCTTGGGTGGATTCATCGAAACATTTTTCCCTATGTTATCCACTACAAGCAAGGTAAAGAGAATGTCGTTGCTGATGCACTATCTAGAAGGTAACTCTTATCTCTACTCTTTGTTTCTAGACTGCTTGGTTTTGAGCACATTAAAGGGGTTATATGCCGTGATCGAGATTTTGTGAGGAATATGTGTATTGTGAGAAGAGTGGGCATGGAAAAATTTTTTAAACATGAAGGATTCTTTTAGGGAAGTAAACTGTGCATTCCAATTTGTTCCTTAAGAGAATTACTAGTGAGGGAGTCTCATGGAGGAGGTTAATGGGACACTTTGGCGTAGCTAAAACATTTGGGGTATTGAGGAACACTTCTATTGGCCTCACAAAGAAACGAGATGTTGAGAGGATTTGTAAGGGGATGTGTCACGTGTAGGCAAACGAAATCTAGAGTCCAACCTCAAGGGCTTTACACCCCACTTCCCATTCCTCATGAGCCTGGGTAGATATTTCTATGGACTTTGTGTTAGGATTACCCAGGTCTAGGGCATGGTCGGGATTCTATTTTTGTAGTTGTTGATAGATTCTCTAAAATGGAAAATTTTTATTCCTTGTCACCCAAAAAGGATGATGCTTGTAATATTGCTAATTTATTCTTTAGGGAAGTTGTGCGATTGCATGGTATGCCTAGAACAATTGTATCAGATAGGGATGCTAAGTTTTAAGCTACTTTTGGAAGACCTTGGGCTAAGTTGGAACTAATTTTTGTTTTCTACTACTTGTCATCCACAGACTGACGGTCAAACTGAGGTAGTGAATCAAAACTTTATCTACTTTTTTTTAAGGGCTGTAATTAAAAAGAATTTTAAAGAGTTAGGAGGATTGTTTGCCGCATGTTAAATTTTTGCTTATAACCGTACAGTGCATTCTGCTACTAAATTTCTCCTTTTGAAATTTTTATGTATGGTTTTAATCCACTAACTTTTTTTGGGTTTTATCCCCTTTTGCCAAATTTTTGAGTATGTTAATTTAGATGGCATAAAGAAGGCCGAATTTGTTAAATAGATCTCCCGAGAAGGCAAGGCTGAACATTGAGCGACGAACAGATTTAGTATGTGAAAAAAGGGCCAAAAAGGGGTTCGTCGACAATTTTGTTTTTGAACCTGGAGATTGGGTTTAGGTTTCACATGCCAAAGAGGGGTTTTCCCCGTGCAGCGCGATTTTAAACTACTTCCTAGAGGTGAGGGACCATTTCAATTTCGAGCGCATCAACGACAATGCATACAAAAAATTTTCCTGGTGAGTATAAAGTACGTGCCAAAATTTAATGTTACTGATCTGATCCTTTTGATGTAGGTGACGATTTGGGGGACAAATCCTTTTCAAGGGGAGAGGATTGATGAGATCAATGATAGAGTCAACCCGGGAAAGAAGGAATGTGGATCCTCTTAAAGGGTGCCACCTGGACCATACAAGAAGTCGAGCAAAAACGACTCAAGGAAGCACTTCAAGAGTTGATAAAGGATGCCCCAGGGAAGCCGGAAAGGATTGGGCCCAATCATGAAGTTTAGAAAGGGAAAGGAAAAACCAGGGGGAAGCCCCTTTGCTCTTATCCAAGTCAAAAACCGGAAAACGGGTTGAAGGGGGCCGGTACTTTAAAGGGCACGACCGTGTAAAATTTCCCCAAAATTGCACAGAATCTTTACAGGGCAACACACGGCAAAAAGGAAGGGGCTGTGTACGAGCCCAAGCAAATCCACAGAAAGATACCGACCAGAAGGGGACATTCGTGTATGTGACCGGAATTTGCACAAAAAATTACAGGGTCGTGTACAGGGGCCGTGTATCCCTTGCCGGCCAGCTTGTTCTTTTTTCGTGTTTTTACGCAACTTATTTAAGCTACGTCTTTTTGAACTTGTTTTTCACAAATTGTAACCCTAGTATAAAATCTCATAGGGTTTAAAACCCAACAAAGAATTTACATTTTTAAAACATTAAACACTTTTGAGAGGCACCTCTTTTGGGTTCTTCAAAACTAATTTGAACTTATGGGATGATTTCCGTGGCTTTTCACCCCGATTGTGGCGTCTTCACATTATACCAAGGTTCTTGTCCCCGCTTATAAAACAACGGGTTGTATTTTCCCCTTTAGGTTTTTGGGGGGCGTCTTAGGAAACCCGAATTTCCGAACGTATTGGTATTGGGTTTCATCACGGGTTGGCGTGGTTCGTATCATTTCCCCTTTGAAAAGCATTAAATTCTCTTTTTATCACAAGATTTTAAATTTTGATTGTCTTTGAAATAAGGAAATTTTCTAGTGCATTTAATGCTATAAACACATGTCAAGGAGTCATGGGTTTTCGCGTATGGGGCCATGATGTCATGTATGACTGTTCCATTCACGAGGCATCGTCCCATCACCCCGTGCTTCTTTATCTTAAAGTTTTGCACCTATATATATGGGGTGGGTTTAAATTTTTCCTTTTACTTGTGCATTCTTTAAAAACAATCTCTCACCTTGCATTTTTTTCCTACTTTTCTTTTTGAATTTATCTTCTTCTTCATCTTTAAATTCATTTTTGATAATTTTCCTTTGCTCTTATAATTTATCTTCATTTCAAGGAAAGGGATGGAACCATCAATTTTCTTCTTTTGGTGTAGTTCTTAAAGGGGTTTTGGGAAAAAGCTCATGAGGTTTGCTCCCATTGCCCCCCCCCCCAAAAATTTAAATTTTGGGAGAGGTTAGTACAAGTGGTGGCAATATTTGATTACTTGTAGGTTTATCTAGGAAAGGGTGAATACCATGAAGATACAAAGTATGAAAAAACCCAAAATTTTGAATCCACATCTAAGCTTTGCTAGAGCCCACTAAGGGGAAAAAAGTTGAAATAGTGCTTGAAGTTCTTTAAAACCTTGCTAGAGGGTTTTGGGTTATGAGTTTTGGGCCAAAAGGGGAGCATCTAGTTTGGGTAGACTTCCAAACAAAGAGTTTTTCCTTTTCGTGACTTATTTCGTAATTAGGTTTTACGATTTTCCCCTTTTCAAAGGGTTTCCCAAAAAGGGCTTCTTCAACTACCATCGACTCCGGCCTAAAATCATCAGCCCCAAAGCCTATAGGTATTGGTGGCATTTAAATTTCCCATGTTAAATTTTAAAAATTAAGCCAACCCTACCTTTTATATGGCACTTTTTATATCATGAAAATGGCCATCTCGAGGTTTGGGACTACCCAGCAACTCGAGACGAGAACCAAAAGGGTCTTCATGAGTAATGCCGAATACATAAAGTGGTGGAAGAGGAAGTTCTTTTCCATCTATAAGAGAAGGGGTTCAACTTCTAAAAATCGATGGATTTTAAACTAATCCAGAGAAGTGACCCAAAGTTAGGTCCCCCATGAAAGGCTAATT
This sequence comes from Laguncularia racemosa, assembly GCA_037954665.1. Taxonomy (NCBI): domain Eukaryota; kingdom Viridiplantae; phylum Streptophyta; class Magnoliopsida; order Myrtales; family Combretaceae; genus Laguncularia; species Laguncularia racemosa. The sequence goes on along the minus strand of JBBMOL010000929.1, from coordinate 36,935 downwards.
AGAATAAGATCATGGAGCATTTGGGGAGAGGGGTTGCTCATTGCAAATCTAATCATGAAAGTATAAAAAAAAACTTATGCATTCCCCATGTTTGGACCTATTAAGGGTGGTAGAGAAAATGAAAGGGACTAGTAGATGAAGCTTACTATGCCCCAGGGTTTCTCATTTGGGAAACTGAATAATTTTTATTGAGTAAGTGAGGGTAAAAGCTTGTTGAATTCTTTAAGTGTTGAATTTTTTCTATTTATAGGAAGGGGATGGGATCAAGTGGAGTGCACTTTAAAAATATTAAATGAAGGCTTGAACCAAGTGAAATTGGATTTAAAGGGAGAGGGGAGGGAAAGGATGGTCAACTTGTATCATAGAAAGGAAGGCATGACTACTATGGAGATCGGTACGAACCTATTGGGGTCCCAAAAAAGGTGCAAGCTTTAGGGAGGCATAGGAAGCAACTTAGGATATGGTGCCCATAAAGGGTTGGGGTCAAGGCAGCTTCGAGGGGAGATGGTGGGGGTTGTTGGGCAAGGTCTACTATTTTCAACATTAATAGCCAAGGAGGAGCAAAAGGGGAGGATTTTTAAGGGAGGGGTAACCTATGCTTGTTAACCGAAAATTGGGGGTTGCAGTAGGGAGGACTTGCCTCTATATATGGTCAGACTACAACTTTCACATAGACAACTCCCCAAGGGGTAACCCTTCGAATAGATTCATGGACTTTATCCTATGGTCACTACTACCAAAGGGTTGGGGAATTTTGCAATAAGGGGGAAAGTAAATTTTTGCCTTAATTTGACTAAAGCATATACATACAAACAATTGAAAAAAATTCAATAAAAACCGGGATAAAAACCCTTTCCAAAATGGCGTAAACCCTGACCCCTTTTTGGGAATCCAATTTAAAAATTTCAAACAACCTTAACACCAATGAGACGTCTTAATTGGTTTAAAGCACACAAAAAATATCAAATGTAAATCCAATCACCAACAAAAACTAAAAATTGGCATGAACTTCTTATTCAATAAGCTTCTACATGAATGAAGAATGGAAATTTAACAAGCAATATAGGATACAATTCCACTAAATTGTAAACAATATAATGTTTGGAAATTGACCCTAAAATTTGACATGAAAATCAAGAACTAAATAAAACCCAACCCAAATAAAAGACTAGACATTACACACTACCCCATGAAAAGGAAATCAACCAAGGAAATGATTTTACTCAAAATTTCCCTTTTAGTTGCAAACTTGCCAAAATTTCCCCTTAAAGAAATTGATAAGAGCCCTTATAAAAATTTGGGGATGAACCCTAACTCTCATAAAAAATTTGGGCAACCAATTGTGTTATTCTCTCCTCCTTTAAACCCCTACTTAAGCAAGTATTTATTTTTGCTTCTTTTAAGGGTTAAAATGGCTAAACAATTACAACTATGCCACTAAAGGGGGGCCGGTCCAAAAAAAAAAATATAACTAAATAAAATGTTTTAAAAGCTTAAAAAATAAAGGGTTTTCAAAAAATAACAAATATAAAAATAGTCTTCAACACACTGGTTCTTTAAGGTCATTGGATGTGAGTTTTGATGAATTTCCCCAAACGTACCAATAGTGTAGGTGATTTGGCACCTAAAGAACCGATAAATGTACTTGTGGGAAATGCAAAAGGGCAATTAAAATGAAAAAAAGGGTTTTAAAATCAAGTTAGCATCCTCAGGATTTGGTTGCTCATGAAGGATTCTCAAAACAAAGTTTTGTATCCCTTTTAAAGCCGACCCCTGGTGATTGGTCTTGTAGGAATCCGATTCCTATCAAAAGGGGGAAGGGGGAAAAAAGAGCCCTTTAAAGGGCCCCTTATAGAGGAAGATGTATAAGTGTGTGGTAAGGTAAGCTTTTGATTTTGGGCTATACTTTTCCATAGTCTTTTCACCCTTTTTTTTCCTCTTTTTTTTTTTTTTTTAAAGGTTGTAACTCCTTTATTCCTATAAAATGGGGATTTTAAATTAAAACGTTTGCATGTAGCAAAGCAAGGAAGGATGAGGAGGTCGTTTAGCAAAGCTTGGACTATGCTAAGGAACTGTAGGGTAGAGTGAAAACAAACCCAAACCCCCAACTCGTGACAAAAACCCCAAAACCAATACGTTCGGGAAATTTTGTTGCCTAAGACGCCCAAACCCTAAAGTGGAAAACCCCCGACCCCGTTGTCTATAACGAGACAAGAACCTTGGTAAAAAAAGTGAAGACCCACAATCGGGATGGAAACCGATTGATAATTTGGGATGAACGCCACGGAAATCAATCCGATAAGTTTCCCAATTAAGTTCTTGGGAAAAACCAAGAAAAGGTGCCTCTCAAAAATGTTTAAAAGTTCATGATGGGCTAATCTCTAAAAGTTTTTAAACCCCAGGAGCTTTTATACTAGGGTTACAATTCGTGTAAAAAACAAGTCCAAAAAAACGTAGTTTAGTTAATGAAAAAAAAAAACGCGAAAAAAGAACCCAAACTGGCCGATAGGGGATACACGGCCTGGGTACACGCCCGTGTACTTTGGCCGTGACTTGTCTGTGCAACTTCTGGCAACATATACGCCTGTGTACTTTAGCCGTGTAAACTTTTTGTGGATTTGCTTTTACTCCATACACGGGCCCTGGGGGTTTTTAAACCCTGTATCTTTGCAGTGTATGATTCTAGGCAATCTTGAGAGTCCTACACGGCCCCTGCCTTGAAAGTACAAAGCCCTCTTCAACCCTGTCCGGTGTGACTTGTAAAAGAGCAAGGGTCTTCCCATGGTTTGGGTTCCCAAACCATTCCAAAATTCATGATTGCCCCAATCCTTTCCCCGGGTTCATGGAACCCTCCTTTTTCAACCCGTTAAATGCTTTTTCCCTTTAGTCATTTCGCTCGACTTCTTGTGATCGGTCCAGGGGGCACTTCAAGAGGATCTACATTCCTTCTTCCGGCTTTTACCCCTCATCATGGACCCTTTATTCCCCCTTTCCCCCCCCCTTTTTTAAAAGGATTTGGGGCCCCCCAAATCGTCAAACCTTTCTCAAAAGGACTCAGATCAGTTTAACCCTTAAATGTGGGGACTTACTTGAACTCAGAAGGCAAAAACTATCTTGTATGCATTGTCGTTGATGTGCTCAAGAACTTGAAATGGTCCCCTTGCCCCTAGGATAGGTTTAATCGACGCTGCATGGGAAACCGCCTTTGGGGGCATGGCCAAACCCCAAAACCCCAAACGCCAGGTTCAAAAAACTTGTCAACAACCCTTGTTGGCTTGTTTTCCCTACTTCTCTTTTCGCGCTCAATGTTCACCTTGCCTTTTTATGGTTTTGTTGAACAAAATTTAGCCCTTTTTCTTGCCATCTAAAATTTAAAATACCCCAGAAATAGGCAAAGGGAAAAATTTTAAAGGGGTTAGTGGGTTAAAAAACCCTACACAATTTCGAAAGAAAAAAAATTTTGTAGCAGAATGCACTGTACGGTTTTAAGCAAATTCAAAAAATCGGCAAACAATCCCCCCAAATTTTAATATTCTTTTTAATTTTCAGCCCCCAACAAAGTAGATAAAGTTCGATTCACTACCTCAGTTTTACCATCTTTTTGTGGATGACAAGTAAGAGAAAACAATAACTTAGTTTTCCCAACTTAGCCCACAAAGTCTTCCAAAAGTAGCTTAAGGGAAATTAGCATCCCTATCTGTACAATTGTTCCCAAACATACCATGCAACCGCACAACTTCCCTAAAGAAAAAATTAGCAAAATTAAAAAGCATCAAAAATTTTGGACAAGGGAAAGAAATGTGCCAATTTTTTGAAAACCAATCAACCCCAAAACAAAAACAAAACCCGGCCATGTCCCCAACCTTTGGGAATCCCAACCCCCAAAAACCATAGAAAAATCTACCCCAAAGGGGGAAAGAGGAATTTGGGGAATTTGGGGGAAAAGTCCTTGAGGTTGGACTCTAGATTTCGTTTGCTTACAGTGACACATCGCTCACAAATTCCTCAACATCTCTTTTCATGTGAGGCCAATAGAAGTTTTCCCTTTGGAAATACCCCAAAATGCTTTTGCTACCCCAAAGGGGCCCCCATTAAACCTCCTCCATGAGACTCCCTGAAAAGTAATTCTCTTAAAAGAACACTTTGGAAAATGCACATTTTACTCTCCCAAAACAAAATCCATCATGTTTATAAAATTTTCCATGCCCACCTTCTCACATTGCACATACTCCTCACAAAAAGCTCGATCACAGCATAAAATTCCTTAATGGGGCTCAAAACCAAGCAGTCTAGAACTAAGAGAAGAGATAAGAGTATACCTTCTTAAAGTGCATCAGCAACTACATTCTCTTTCCCCTTTGCTTGTATGGATGACATATGGAAATGTTTAAAATAAACCCCCCACCCAACGAGAAACCCTTTTGTTCAGCTTGTTTTTCCCCCTTTCAAAATACTTCAAGATTCATGATCAGTGTGGATCACGAACTCTTTTGGCCAAAGGTAGTGTTGCCATTTTTTTCCAAGGTCAAACCCAATGCATATAGCTCTTTGTCGTAGTGGGGTTAATTCAAGGTTCCCCAAATTAGTTTCTCACAAAAAGAATGCAATCGGTTTTTTCCTCTCCTGCATAAGCACTGCCCAAAAACCTAATCCTGAAGAAATCACTTCAATTTAAAAACGTTTTAGTAAAGTTGGGTAAAGCAAGTAATTTTGCTTGAGTTAACTTATTTTTTAACCCGTCAAAAAAGGCCTTCTCTTTTTTTGCTCTCCCCAACGGGAACCCCACGTTTTTTTTTAAAATCACCTCAGAAAGGCGGTGCAAACAAGGGTTCTAAAGCCCTTTCACAAATCTCCTGTAAAAGCCGTAGCCCATGGAAACTCCGCACATTACTTACTTTGGGTTTGGGAAAACTAGGCCATTTTTGGATCGAAAGCAACCTTTTCTTCATCAACCTGTATTCCCTGCGCACTAAAAAACAAAACCAAAAACACAAGTTTTCTGTGCAAAAAGTGCACTTTTTGAGGTTAGGGATATAATTGTTCCTGTCAAGCACTTCTAAAACATCCCCCAAATTGAAAATATGATTTTCCAAAAATTTTTTCTGTAAATAAGAATGCATCAAAATAGACAAAAACCCCAAATTTTCCAATAAATGTCCTCAGAACATGGTTTTATAAGTCTCATAAACGTACAGGTTCATTAGTTTTAACCCCAAAAGGGATTTTTCTAACCACTCATACAATCCATATTTTGTCTTAAATGCAGTCTTTCCCTTCACCCCCCTTCTTTCATTTTAATTTTGGGGATATCCACTTTTTTTAGATCAATTTTAGAAAAAACACTAGACCCATGTAACTAAAACTAACATATCTCTAAGCGAGGAATGGGATTCAACTTTTCCGTGATGTTTTTTGAAGGCGCGACAGTCAACACACATTCCCCCATTTCCCTTTCCTTTTTTAGGCACCAAAATCACCCGGCCCCGCACATGGACTCATGCTCCTCTCACGTACCCCTTCTCCATTAATTCATCCCACCTGCCTTAAAAGTTCCTTTTTCTCCTTCGGAATTCTTTCCCTTAAAACTGGCTTTTTTTGGAATTGATGCTCCGGTACAAGGTCAAACTGGTGCTCCCAAAACCTGAACAGGTGGTAATCCCTTTGGAAACTCCTCAGGAAAGAAAATCTTCAAAATCCTGCACAAGAGACAAAAAACCACACTAGGGGGAAAAGTTAGATAAGTCGTTAGTAGTCCCAACATGTTTTTCCCTTAAAAAAAAACCCGCAACAACATAGGTTGCCCCCCATCACTAACGCCCCCTCCCCTTTCTACAAATCGCTCTTGCCACCCAACTCTCCTTTGCAAGGCGGCCCCCTCCCTTTTTTTCCTCACCACCAAAGTTGATTCCCCTTCAACTTGGCCCTTTACCCACTTTCCAAACCTTCCTCCCTTTTTTTCCCCCTTTATCTTGACTTTTATAATTTTTTTTTTTTTCTCATTGTCTTTTGCTCTCTCACTCTCACTCTGCTTTTTTTACTCACCTTTTGTTTTGCAAAAAACCCGTTTTTACTGCAATTGGGCCTCATACACTTGTTTAGGTGTTAAAGGTTTAAGGTTTTAAAATTTTTTCCCTTTGGGGAACAAGCGTATACTTGTTAGAAAAGCCATCATGAACAACCTTCCTATCCCAAAATTTCCATGGGGCCCCCCCAACAACACATGACATGCTTGCATTGGCACTACATCACATAACACCTCATCATCACACCTACCCCTTTCGAAAACCAAACAAGGCTTGCTTACTCACCTTAGTCTCACCACTATCATTCAACCACTGCAATTTATATGGACTAGGGGGTCTAACAGTTTTGAGCCCCCAAAACCCCCCTACAATAAAATTGGGTCACTACATTGGGGGGCAACTCCCCCCCCATCAAAGAACAAACACAAATGCGATCTCCTAAATAAAAATCTAGTATTAAATATATTTTTTCTTTGCACCTCCTCTTCTTCCTTCACCTGCACATTCAGCGCTCGTTTCCCACTATTTTGCCACAGCCTTCCCATTGCGGGCCCCCCATCATCACTAACACCCAATGGGGCATATCATCTTTTTCACTATCCCCCTCATCTCATACCACCATCATCACGCAAAACATCACCCGCCATTGGACATTGACTAGCAATAGGGCCTTCCCTTGACATTTAAAGCATCTAATGTCACGTTTTCTAGAAGTAAAATTCAGGTTACCTTTTATTACCAGGAGTAGAACCCGTTGCCTTAGCCCCCTTTTGGTTTGGTAGGAAATGCTTTTTTTTTTCCTTCTTCCATTATAGTCTTCCAAGTGGAAACCATTACCCTTTTGAAATCTGCACTACAAACTACCCTTCCGCTTGTGCTGGTTCCAACCTTTTTAGCCATGTGAACCAAAATCCTCCAATTCACAAGCTGCAATTCAACATTTTTTGGGATTTCCTATTCATCTCAGCAAGGAATCAGCCATTGTAGCCTCTCTATCCTCTTCTACATTCGCCCTAATCATAGTGATTCTACCCTTGAAGTACTCATCTACACTTCCTTCCCTCCCTCAGAGTTTGCAACTTGTTTAATTCACATATTAATACCAGGTATAAACCGCTTTCCATCACCTTTTCATCTCTTCCCAAACTAAAAGGTGGCTCGCCACTCCTTTTTCTATTCAACATTAATTGATCCCACCACACTATAGCATAACAAAATTTCCCAATGCAGCAATTTCAACCTTTTTCTCCCACAATAGTTGTGACAATCAAACACCATTCCCCTTTTTCTCCCATTCTAAAACGCCTGGGGATCATTTTTCCCCTTGGGAAAGGAGGAACTTCACTTTATGCACTCAATTGATCACCCCCTATTCCATCTCCTCTATTTCCCCAATCTCTAGTCCCTCTATTCCGACCACTATACCCTCTATAACTCCCAACAAAGGGCTCATCAAAGTCTCACCCGACATTTCATCCCCAAACCCCGGACCTCCAGAACACTCCCCCTATGCCCTTAAATACTTTTGTGGATTGCCATCTTTGCCCCAAACTTCAGAATTTGTTCCATTCCTTCTTGGGAACACCTCTTCTTTTCTCCCCTCAACGCCCAATTACAACCTAGCACAAACCTTCCCCTCTCACCTTCCCGGGAGAATGTTGTCTCGACATAGTTCCTGCAAAAAGATTAGTACAACACAAAATATAAAATGTCCCCTCACGATACACTCCCCACGTGTTTCACTCAAATGATGATATCACACGTCACTCTGTATTCCCACAAAAAAACATAATCACTCACCAATTTCCTCTTCTCAATTCTCTTGGAACAACCCGAACTACATCAATTTCCTTCCGTAGAAATTTAAAACCAACCAGGGTTCTAAAATTTTATCATTTTTTTTATCCGAATTTTTTTTTGTCTCTGTTTTTTTTTTTTTTTTTTTTGGCTTTTAATCAAGTTCCTTTCTTTTCTTTCCCTTCTTTTTTTTTTTGGGCGTGATTTTTACTTTTTTTTTTTTTTTTTTTTTTTACAATCACTAGAAATCACACTTTTCAAAAGACAATTAATTTGCGGGAAATTAACAGATAATTGATATGAACGATTGGAGTTGGGTTTTTGATATTACCTTCCTCAAACCCAAATTTATGTTTTGACAAACCAAGCCTGATAACCCAAACTGTACGAAACCCCCCAACTCGTGACGAAACCCAATACCAATACGTTCGGAAAATTTTTGCCTAAGACGCCCAAACACCTAAAGTGGGAAAACCCCGACCCTTGTCTATAAGCGGACAAGAAAACCTTGGTAAAAATGAAGACGCCACAATCGGGATGGAAAAACCCATTGATAAGTCGGATGAACCCCCCGGAAAACAAACCGATAAGTTGAATTAAGTTCTTGAAGAACCAAAAGGGGGCGCCTCTCAAAAGTGTTTAATGTTCAATGATGTCTAATCTCAATGTTCTAAACCCTAGGAGCTTTTATACTAGGTTAAATTTGTGTAAAAAACAATACAAAAGACGTAGTTTATTAATGACATAAAAACCCCGAAACAGAACAAGCGGCCGATAGGGATACACGGCCTGTGTACACGCCCGGTATTTTGGGCCGTGTACTTGTCTGTGCAACTTCTGGCAACATACACCCCCTGTGTACTTTAGCCGTGTATCTTTTTGTGGATTTGCTTGACCCCAATACACGGCCGTCCCTTTTTAAAAACCGTGTATCTAGCAGTGTATGATTCTAGGCAATCTTGAGAGCCCTTTACACGGCCGTCCCTTTGAAAGTACACGCCCTCCAACCCGTGCCCGGGGTGTGACTTGTAAGGGGAAAAGGGGTTTTCCTATGGTTGTTCCAATCCTTTCCCAAACTTCATGATTGCCCCAACCCCTTCCCGGTTTTCCATGGACATCCTTTATAAACCCCTTTAAAAGTGTTTCCCTTTTACCCTTTTCCCGCTCGACTTCTTGTGATCGGCCGGGCGGCATTTTCAAGGGGAAATCTACATTCCTTCTTCCGGCTTGAACTCCATCATGGATCTCATCATAGAGCAACTTACAAGTCCCAAAGGGCATAGGCATATTTTTACTTGTGCTGAGGTCAAGGCCAAGGCTATTTACGGAAAAAAGCGAAAGAAGCTTAGAGGAAAGAGGGAAGAGTAAAAGCTAGAGGTACAAAGGGGTCAATAGAAGCTAGTGAAGATTAAAAGATAACCTCTGTACTATGAAGGTGATGGGAAATAAAAACCCTTCAAGACCTATCATTAAGGCAAGAGCCAAAAATTGAAAAAATTTGGCGATGAGGGTCCTTTTTTGAACAAATCGACCCCGAAAAAAAATTGTAAACAAAACTTCTTTTCTATCCCTTATTTGTTGTACATTCCAATAAGCATACTTGTTGGGTTTTTAAACAAAAAATGGAAAAACCCACTAAAACCAGCTTGTGGGTTTTTCCCACGGACCGACAAAAGCTAAAGATAAATTGGACCAACAAATTTTTCACTTGATTTAAAGAACCGGCTTTTTAAAAGACCATCTTTTTACTTAAAATTTTTCATTATTAACGGGCCCTTTTTTTAAATCATTTTTGGGATTTTATGTTTTAGTTGTATTTTGTTGTTAAACCACCACCTAGTGGCATATTTGAAATATTTTGAGTCATTTTACTGTAATTGGAGCAAGTATAAATACTTTTTTAACTAGGGTTTTTATGGGAAACTTTGTGAAAAATTGAAAAAATATGAAATTTTGTGTTGTGGGACTCCTCTTCATGTCATTTCACCTTATCAATTTCATTATTGAAATTGTGGTGAGTTGACTTAAGATTATTGTGAGTAACATCAAAAAACTTCTTATGTTGTTTTAAATTTGTTGCTAGTGTGCTATATCTAGGGGAATAATTGGAATTGGTTACATTTTTCTTGAACACGCCCCATTTGGGGTTTCCCTTTTTTTCAATTTATGGGTCATGCCTCAATTGTTTTGGAAAGGGTTTCATCTTTGTGCCATCCTTTATCTATATTACAATTACAAGTGAAGCTTATCATAATTTTTTTGGGGAAAGGGTTTTTCTTTAAGTTTTGGGGGTTTTAGTGTGTATATTGGAGTCAGCATTCTTATGGCTTGTTGTATAATTCTTCATTTGTTATTGTTTAATTGAAAATCAACAAGTGAAGCACATCATTTTTTTGGTATTAAAGAAATAAAGTTTTTGAGAAGGGAATTTCGTGATTTTCATTGAAATTAGGGTTCTTTGAGTTTTTACTTCTTGATCCGAAGTGTTGAGGTGGAAATTGAAGTAAAAAATTTGTGTTGTTGTGGTGTTATATTTTGTTGTTTGTTGTAGTAGAAGTGGATTTCTTGTTTAGTTTCCCTCTATTTTTTGATTTTAAAACCGTGAAGGAATTGGTGGAGTAAGGATGTTTTCCAGTGTTTGTTGGGGAATTGGAAATACAAATATTTGTGGTAAAAGGGGAAGTGAATTCTTGTAAGAAATTTCAAATTGAAGGGTACAACTTACAATTTTTTTATATTTGAACTTGTGTGGGAAAAAAGGGAAAACATTTGAATTTTAAAAACATCCATTAACTTTAAGTAGTTATTGAGTGGTATTGATTATATTTCTTTTAATTTGAAATTGATTCTTACCAAACTGGGGGGAAAGTTTTCATTAAGGAGTACTTTTTTAATAGTTGCCGTGAGTTTCTTTTTTTAAAAAGAAAGGGGTTACATTCCTTGAGGGAAATTTTTGGGAAAAAACTCAGCCTCAATTCCCGATTTTGATTCCCAAATACAAGGAGGATTTGAAAATAATTTGAAAATTTAAAAGCAATCATTTAAATTAAAGGAGTAAAATTTTGTTTTTTCCATTAAATACATTTTTTATTATTTTAAAAATTTTTTCTTACCGTTTAGAGAAAACATCATTAAAATGTTTCAATTGTTGCCAGCTGCCGTGATTGAGAGTGCATTTGAAAGGTTTCAAAAGTGAAAAAGGGTTTTGTGTGTTGAGGTAAGGAGTTTTTTCAAATTTTAAGTGTTGTTTTTTTGTTTGAATGAGTGCCCCAATCATGTTATGTAAAGTGGGGGTGTAAATTTTTTATTTAAAAGTTGTATGTGGTATAAGGTTTTGGGACCCTGAGAAGTAGGTGTAAAACCCTAACAAGAAAGGAAATTGAGTAGAAAATTTTTTAAATTCAAAAAAAGAATTTTAAGTGGGGAAAGTTATTGAGTCTATTACTTAAACACTTGCTTAGTTGAATTCAATATCTTAATTATTTGGGGAAGTTTTTTTTGTTTCTTCTTTTTTTTTATATACTTGAAGGCAAAAAATATTTATTGTAGCATTTGGGTGCTTAATTGCATTGGGGTGTATAGGAGGTTTTGGTGAAAAGTTTTTAAATGAACCCCGGGGGGTATTTTGTTTTTTTTGATGATTTTTGTGTGTTTTTGATGTAAACTTTTGGAGGTGTCTATTTTCACCTAAGTGTAAGTGGGTGTAAGGTTTTGGGGGGGTGGGGGTTTGACGTGGCTAAAGTGTGTTTTTGGCTTATTAAATTTTTAAAAAGGGGCCCGCAAAAAAATTTTTACCCCTTTTCAATTTAAATACTTTTAGTATTGACTTCTTCTCCAACATTGATGATAGATAGAGAAAAATTTTAAATTTTTATTCTTGTAGGGAAAAGGGTAACTTGTTTTTTTATCATTGTGGCGGGTTTTGTACTAATGTTAAAACGGGCCCCATTAGTATAAAAAATTTCAACTTTTTAAATCCCCCCCACCCCAAAACCCCCCACAAATTAAAAAATTTGTTAAAAAGAGCGGGGAGCTTTGTGTACCCAAAGAGTAGGGTTCCCTTTTTTGATGGGGGAAAAAAATGTGATGAGATTGAATGTGTTTCAAAACCCTGGTGGATCCAATAAATTTCTTGGCGGCAAAGGGTTTTTATGACAGGTTTTCTTAAATTGGGGCAGAAATACTTATATGTTCCAACAGGAGGGGAAACGTATAGTAAAAACCCCCATGTCACCATCCGAGGTCCAAGAGATGCAAAGACAATAATTAACCATCAAGATTCCTGGGGTTCATAATACTGAGAACCTTTAACCCCCAAAACTTGTTTAGAAAAAAAAGTGTCAACCTTAAAAGGGTTCCTGAGGTTCATAGCCCAAGATGACCCCCCTTAAAACCCCCAAAAACTATTCAAAGGCATCGTGTTACCATCGGGGGTTCCTGGTTTCCCATAATCGGTTGAGTAAACCTCAGAGGGCCAAGAACCAAAAAAGACATACGGTGAAAACAAATGGGGTGGAACAGTTTTCCAAAAGGGGGGGGGGGGTTTTTATAGATGGGGGACCTTTATATGTGTTGCAGATGAGAATTTTCCCTAAAGCTGGGGGGTGAAAGCAACCACCCCCTGTGGTATTTTAGATACTGGGATACTGTAGTGAAAATTTTACAGATAACCTACCGGGAAGTACGGGTCTCTACTACATTTGCCCTATCAATTTGGGGACAAATCTTCTTGAGGCCTAAAGAGTTTTAGGAATAAAAATCCAAAAGCCCTTCATTAGGGCAAGAGCCAAAGGATTAAAAAATTTTAGCAAAAAGGGGGCCCCTCTTTGAAAAAACCGCCCCCGAAAATTTTTGCAAAACAACTTCTTTTCTATTACTTATTTGTTGTAAAATTCTACCCCGGGCATCTTATCGATTTTTATAGGGATAGACAAACTTACAAAACTCGCTTGTGGGTTTTTGGGGGAAACAAACAAAGCCGAAGATGAATTGGACCAAAAAAATTTTTTCGTTTGACTTAAAGAACCGTTTTTTTTGAAGATGTTTGGGAATCAAAATCCGATAAAAAACCTATATTAGACTAAAAAAAAAGGGGAGTTCAAATCTTGGCGATGACCCCTTTTTTTCGATTTTTAAAAACCTCAAAAAAATTATTATTAACCTCTTTTTTTTTTAAAATTCATGAATTGTTTTTTTCCAAAGGGGGTTCCCTTTTTTGGGGTTTCAAAAGGCGATGGAAAAACTCACTAAGACTCAGTTTGGGGGGTTTATCGGGGGGAAACCGCCCAAAAACCCCGACGATGATTTTAAACCCGGGGGGGATTCCACCAGAAGCTACCCTGCTGAAGATTTTTTTTTAGAAATTTATTTTGAACCTTTTATTTTGTAAGCTTTATGGGACATTTTTTTTTGGTTTCATTTAAACCCTTTTTGACCGGCCACCCTATGTGGCAAAATTGTGATTTTTTGTCATTCAAACCCCCAAAAAGGGTAAGTATAAATACTTAAAAATTTGGGGGTTTTTTAGGGCTTTTTTGAACATTTGGAAAAACCCCCCTTTGTGCCGTGGAGGGGCCCCCCTTTTTAAGCTTTTTCTCTTATCAATTTCCTTAGTAAAATTTTTGGCGATTTGGGGTTGGGGTTTTTTTGTGTTTATATCAACAAATTACAATTTGACCCTAATTCCAAACTGTGAGTCAAAACGGTGAGGTTTTTTTTTTTTATGACTTTTTGTTCTTATAAAATTTGGGGGTTTTAAATTGGGGAATTTTGAAGGGGAAATTTTAAAATTTTTAAATTTTAATCCCATTTCCCTTTTCATTCTTTCAATCAACGTTTATTCATTATTTTTTGTTCATCAAATTTGGGTTTTTTTGGGGAAAAATTTTTATTTTTTCCCTTTTTTTGGGCGGGGTTGTCATTACAATTCATTTTCCCTTTTTTTGTTGATTGTGCTTGACCCCATTTTTGGCCATCATTTTTTGGTATCAAGCTACAGGTTTAAGAGGGGGGGTTGTTGCAATTTGGGGTTTTGAAATTTTGGTTATCTTCATCTTGCCGTAGTTTTTTAATTTTTTAAAAGGGGGGAGATTGTTGAATTTGTGATTTTGATTCTTATATTGATATCTTCCTATTGCGTGAGTTGCAAAAGGGGTTTTAAAAAAAGGGGGTTGTTCAAGGGGGGGTTTTTGGAAATTGTTTTTTTTTAATTTCATTTTTCCGTGAGTTACTTAAAGGGGTTTATGAGAAGGTTTTTTTTGATTAATTTTTGGGAATTTAAAATTTTTTCATACCATTGAAAAAAGAATTGTAGGAGAGTGAAAATTTTGGGAAAATTTTAATGTTTTTTTTTTTGTTGTTGTCACCCTTTAAATTTTCGTGTTGATCTTTGTTGAAAAGGAAAATGAAGTTTCTGATTTGAAAAAATTTTGGGGGTTTTTGTTTTTATCCTTGCCATGTGTTGTTTCTGAGGAAAAGGGAAAAGGAAAATTTTGAATTTGGGAAAATCAAACCCGTAAAAAAGAAATTGTATTTTTTTGGGATTGTTGAATTCGGAAAATTTGTAGGAAATTAAGAGTGTTTTTTTTGCATTGGGAATTCGGAAAATTTTTGAAGGGGGTGTTTTAAATTTTTCCCCCTTTTTTTTGTGTGTAAGAAAAAGGGAAAAAATTTGTTTCCCAAAAAAACATTTTAAAGTGAAGGAGTTAATTGTGCTTGTTTGAAAATTTTTTAAAATTTTTTTCTTTTTAAAAGTGGAGGAATTGCAATTTGTGGGGTTTGATTTTTAAAATTTATTTTTCTGCCTTTGTTGTGTTAACTTCAGTTAAAAAAAAAGGTTTAAGTGGAAAAAAGTGCACCGTGGGGGTTTGGAGTGTATATGGTATTGTGTGTGCTAAAAAAGTGGAAAATTTAATTTCCCGAATTTAATTTGGGGGAAGAAAAAGGGGAAAAAATTTTTAAAATTTTTAAAACATCCATTTATTCAAGTAGTTTTAAAATGGTATTGAATTTTTCAATTTTAAAATTTTAAATTGATTTTTCCCCTTGTGGGAAAATTGCATTAAGGGTTTTCCTTGTAAAAATTTTTTTTTTTCCGTGTATGTGGAAAAGGGGGAAATTTTTTTTGCCGGTTTTTTTTTGTTGTTGCCCCTTTTAAAAAAGCAATTTTTTTTTGTTTGTTTTTTTGCCCAGTGGAAGTGAAGAGTTGCAAAAATTATTTTTTGTGAATTTATTGTTTTGTATGAAAAGTGTATAAGTGGCGGGGGATTTGGGTTTTTTTGGGGGGGGGGGGGGGTAAATTTGGGGTTTTTTTGAAGAAAATGTCTAAAATTTTTCTGACATTACTTTGGGTTTAAAAACAAATAATTGCATCCAAAAAAATGTCTTTTAAAAAGGGGTGAATGGGGGAATGGGGGATGTGCATAAGCCCGAATTGGTGGGGGCGGGGTCAAAATTTTTTCAGGGGGAAAGGATTTTGATAAAACAATTGGGGGCCTTAAAAAAATTGTTCTACTTAGCAAAGGTTTTAGGGGATGCTTTTCCCCCCCCCCCCAGGGGAAAACCCCCTTTAGAGCCCCCCAGAGCAAAGGAAATTTTCATCTCTTAGAGAAGATAGAGTTGAAAATTTTTTGGGGTTAAAACCCCTTTCCCCAAAAAGGGAATTTAGCCCCCAGGGGGTTAGAGTGTGCAACTAAAAAAGTTTTATTAAAGAAAAGGGGGTTCCACAAAATGAAAGAGTCAACCCCAAAACGGGCCCCAAATTTTAGGGTTTCAGAGGATATAATCATTTTGGGGGCCAACTATTAAAGACTGGGGGGGGCAGCATAACATGGAATCAAAAAAGAAAAAAAAATCTTTGGGGAAAATTTTTTAATAAGGAAAAACGTAAAAATAACCTTGTTTTCTTACAAGAGATACTCCTAGAGATGGGGAGAGAAAAAAATCCTACAAATTTTTTTGATTTGGTTTTTTTGTAGAAAAAACCCTTTTAGATGGTTTTCCTTTTTGGGAAAAAGAGTCTCTCGGGCATTTGAACTAAAAAATTTTGGGTAAAACTTTTTGGGCCGGGGGAAAAAGATGGGAATAAAAAACCATAAACCTATCATTAGGACAAAAATTTTAAGGGGTTCAAATTTTTCGATGGGGGCCCCCTTTCGACATATCAACCGGAAAAAAATTTATTATTAACCTCTTTTTTTATTCTGAATTGATATTCCAACAGGTAGCTTTTTGGGTTTTTACAAGGCGAGGGGACAAACCACTAAAATCCTTTGGGTTACTAGGGGCCGACCTGAACCACGTGGTTGAACCGACGGATTCCATCATGAAGCTAGCTGTTTAAAATTATTTTCTTTTGTAATTTTTGTTTGAACCATTTATTTTGTAATTTTTTGGGGCTTTTATTTGGTTGCTTTCCCCTTTTTTGGCCCGGGGGGAACCCTTTTAGGGCATAGTTGTGATTTTTTAGTCTTTCAAACCCCCAAAAAAAGGGGGGAAGTAAAAATCTTCAAATTGGGGTTTTTTTTAGGGTTTTTGGGGGGGGGGGGGGGGTTTGGAAAAACCCCCCCCTTGTCCCGTGAGAGGGGGTGCCTCTTTAAAGCTTTGCTCTTATCAATTTCCTTGGGAAAAGGGTGGCGAGTTGGCTTGGATTTGTTGGTGTTTATCAAAAAATTTTTAAAATTTTATCCAAATTTCCCCAAAATGTAGTCATAATTTTGGGGGGGTTTAGTTACTTTTATGTACTTTTTTTTTTATGAAATTAGGGTTTAAAATTCGGAAAAATTTTAAGGAATTTTTAATTGAAATTGAATCCCTTTATTTCTTCTTGCAATCAAGTTTATCTATATTGTTGGGTTTATCAATATTTCGGTTTCTTTTTGGGAAATTTTTTTTCATTTTTTTTGTTTTTTTGGGGGGGTTTATCATTTACAATTCATTCCCCCTTTTTTTTTTTTTTTTTGCTTGACCCCCCCCCTTTTTTACTCAGAAACCATTTTTTGTAAATTGTTTAAATTTTTATTAAAGAAAAACCCGGCCCCTTTTTTTAAAAAAATTTTTTGGGGGTTTTTATTTAGTTTTAAATTTTTTTGTTCAACTGGCCACTTGTCGCATATTTGTAATTTTTTTGGGGTCATTTTACCTTAAATTTTGGGGGAAAAATAAAAATGCGAACTAGGTTTGTATGAACTTTTTTTTCATTGAGAAAAAAGAATTTTTGTGCCGTGGGAGTCCTCTTTTTTAAACCCTTTTTCCCCTCTTTTCAATTTTTGTTGAAATTTTGGCAAGTGGACTTAAGGATTATTGTGAGTAAATCAATACTTCTTATGTTTTTTTCAATTGTTTTCTGGTGTGTTTTTATCTAGGAATAAAAATTGGGGAAATTGGGTTTCATTTGTTCTTGAACACAAAACCCTTTTTGGGTTCCTTTTTCAATTTTGGGTCACGCCTCAATTGATTAGAATTGGTTATTCTTTGTGCCCTACTTTGTCTATATTACAATTACAAGTGAAGCTTATCATAAAATTTTCGTTAATTTTCTTTAGTTTTTTAAAGGGGGTTTTGTGTGTATTTGGAGTCCAAAGCATTTTTTGTGGCTTTTGTATGATTCTTCCTTTGTTATTATTTAAATTTCAATTAACAAATGAAGCACATCAGAAGGGGAGAGGGAATCGATTGGGGACTAAAGAGAAGGTTTAGTGAAAGAAGGGGGCCCCCTTTCTTGCGGAGTAACTTGCTAAAGCCAAAGCAGACATTGCTGATGCAAAGGCCCTCCACAATTTATCAAGGAATAAGGGGGACAACAACTTGGTTTAGGTCACCAAAAAGAAAGCAATGGAAGACTTCCAACATAGTGATCTTTTTTAAGTGCCAAAATAATTTCTTGGGTTTCGAGGGTTTAAGAATGATGTGGGCCCAAACACACTTTAAAGCACATTCAAAAGACTTAAGAAAAACTATCTCAATTTAAGGGGAAAATCGGATAAAAAAAAAGGGGGAAAATGACGTGGGCCAATGAAGATATGATGAATTCCAAAAAGTCCAATGATATAATTAGAAAACCTTTACTGATAATACCTTCTAACAACCCTTAATTTCATATAATCCACGCAAATAAACCTCAAATGACAAAAGAAAAAACTGGGGAACAAAAATAATCCCCCCTCAAATAGTGAAGAACAAAGTTCCTAGGGAAATTTTTATTTATGAACAAAATATAATTGATAAATACTTCAAATAAGCACAAGAATTCGTGAACAAAAAAAGTATTTCTGACCAAGAAATATCTCAATTAAACCCTAAAATATGAAACACTAGAGAAGAAAAGAAATCACAACAAAATAAAATTTTATATAACCCCACAATTTCAAGATGTTCCTCGCCAAAAATTTCAACTTTTGGGGATTAAAATTGAAAAAGATTTTGGGAAACCAAAGGGTATAAACCCCCTAATTCTCACATGAAAGGAAGTGTATAATCTAAAAAAAGAAAGCCTCCTCAAACCCCCCTTTTAAAGCAAGTATTTATACTTGCCTACTCCAAGGGTTAAAATGTGCTCAAAATTACAATTTTGGGCCACTTTTAAGGTGGCTAGCCCCTAAATGAAAATTACAAGGAAAAAAAAAGTGCCCCAAAAAACCAAATACAACCAAAAATAGTTCATAAAAAGAAATATAAAAAAAGAAATGGTCTTAAAGATGCCGTTCTTCTATAGGATCCATCAGCCCAGCTCATCGCCGGTTCGGGTTTAAAGTCCATGGAAAACCCCATAAGCTGATTCTGAGAGATTTTGGGCCCAATTGCCCTATAAAATATAAATAAGTGTGCCTGTTGGAAAACAAAAATACAAGAAAAAATAAAAAGAAGTTAATATATAAATAATTCGGGGGGTCGATCTGCTAAAAATGGGCCCTCATCACCAAAATTCAAATTTCCCTTTTTAGTTCCCCGCCCTAATGATAGGTCTTATCGGATTTTTATTCCTATCATCCCCTTTGGGGGCCAAAAAAAGATTTGTCCTCAAATCTGGTAGATCAAATGCAATAGAACTTTTTTTTACTCTTAGCAATCCATCGAAGAAGTATCTTTGCAAATCCCAATATCGAAATACTATAGGTGGTGATTGTTTTCTTTTTCCTCCTTTTCCAGGATGTATCCTTCTGCAACAAAATTTAATGACCCTTTAATCCCTGAGGGTCCCAAAACTCAACCCTTTTCCAACTGATATTGTTTCCCCCCTTTTTTCTAACTCTTCTGTATTTTCGCGATCTTCATGGTCTTCTAAGGGTTACCCCAACTGCTCATTGCCCTCTGAGACCCTCTAAAGGTGAACACAACTATCTCTGTACTTTTGGGGCCCTCTAATGATAGACTCCTCGACTCTGTTGATACGAACCCATGGCCCCAAAACCCCTGACGAAACCTAATACCAAAAACGTTCAGAAATTCGTTCCCTAAGACGCCCAAACACCTAAAGTGGAAACCGGACCCGTTGTCTATAAGCGAGGGTAAGAACCTTGGTAAAAAACGAAGACGCCCCAAAACGGGATGAAAGCCGATGATAAGCCGGGAAGAAAGACCGATTGATAAACCGGGATGAACACCACTGAAAACAAACTGATAAGTTCCCAAATTTTGTTCTTGAAGAACCAAGAGAGGTGCCTCTCAAAAGTGTTTAATGTTCAAAGATGTATATTCTTTATTGTTCTAAAAAACCCCAGGGGGCCCTTTTTTACTAGGGTTACAATTTGGGGTAAAACAAGTCCCCAAAAAGAAAGTAGTTTTGATAAGTGCAAAAAAAAACGCGAAAACAGAACAAGCCCCGGCCGGCAGGGGATACACGGCCGTTTACTTTTGGGCCCTGTACCGTTCTGTACAACTTCTCGCATCATACACGGCCGTGTAACGACTGTGTACTTTGATCGTAACTTTTCTGCGCACATTCCGGTCACAATTTCACGACCGTATACTTCTGTCGTGTATCTTTTTTGTAGATTTGCCCCTTTTCTCCATACACGCCCGATACTTTGGCCCCTGTATCTTTTCTGTTGATTTTCTTGACTCCATAAAACGGTCGTGCCTTGAAAGTCCATGCCCTCTTCAAAACCCCTGTCCGGTGTGACTTTTACAAAAGCAAGGGTCTTCCCATGGTTTTTTCCAATTTCCCTTCCAACTACATGATTGCCCCAATCCTTTCCGGCTTCATGGACATTTCCTTTTTTCAACCCGTTTTTAAATGCTTTCCCTTTATCGTTTCGCTCCCACTTCTTGTGATCGGTCCAGGCGGCACTTCAAGAGGATCTTAAAATTTTCCCTTTTTCCGGGTTGAAATCCATCATGGATCTCATCCCTTCCCCTCCTCTTGAAAAAGGGTTTGTCCTGAAATCCTCACCTACATCAAAAGGGCTCGATCAGTAACCCTTAAATGTCGCACTTACTTGTACTCACCAGGAAAAACATCTTGGGATTTTCATTGCCCCTTGATGCGCTTTTAAGAACCCTTTAAATGGTCCATCGCCTCTAGGAAGTAGTTTTGATCGACGCGCCCAAAGAGAAACCCTTTTTTGCGCATGTGAACCCAAACCCAATCTCCAATTCAAAACAGCTTGTCGACGACCCTTGTTGGCTTGTTTCACATACTCTCTGTTCGTCGTTCAATGTTCGGGGCCTTGCCTTCTAAATGGTTTCTGTGAACAAATTCAGCCTTTTTCTTGCCATCTAAATTAACATACTCAAAATAGGCAAAGGTGATAAATCCAAAGGAGTTAGTGGTTTAAAAAACCAAAACACAATTTAAAAAGGGAGAAAATTTAGTAGCAGAATGCACTGTACGGTTATAAGAAAATTTCAAAAAGGGGCAAACAATCCCCCCAACTCTTAATTTTCTTTTCAATTACAACCCTCAAAAAAGTAATAATGTTCAATTCACTCCCTTAGTTTGACCGTCAGTCTGTGGATGACAAGTAGTGAAAACAAAAAACTTAGTTCCTAATTTGGGCCCAAAAAAGTCTTCCAAAAGTAGTTTTAAAAACTTGCATCCCATCTGATACAATTTTTTCTAAGGCATCCCAAAGAAATTCGCAAAACTTCCCTAAAGAATAAATTAGCAATATTACAAGCACATCCTTTTTGTTAAAAAGGAATGAAATGTCCCATTTTAGAAAACCTATCAACAACTACAAAAAAAAGAACCCCGACCAATCTAAAAAACCCGGGGTAATCCTAACACAAAATCAAAGAAATATCTCCCCAAGGCCAGGGGGAAAAAGGGGAAAGGGGGTTTAAAACCCCTTTTAAAGGTTGGACTCTGATTTCGCTTGTTAATGTGACACATCGCTCACAAACCCTCTAAACATCTCTTTATTTTAGGCCAATAAAAGGGTTTTTCCTGCAATCCCCCTAATTTTAGTTTCCCAAAAGGGCCCCTTTTTTAAACCCCCCCCCATGAGCCCCCCTCAAAAAAAATTTCCCCTTTTTTAAGGGGGAAAAAATTTGGAACAAAATTTAAACCCTCCCAAAAACAAGAATCCTTTGTTTAAAAAATTTTTTACCCCCACCTTCTCAAAAACGCAACCCCTCACAAAAATCTCGATCGAGCATAAAAACCCTTTAAATTTTTTTTAAAAACCCCAAACCGAATAAGATAGGGATAAGAGTATACCTTCAAAAAAAGTGCTTTGTACATCAAAACTATATATAAAATGGGAGCAAAATTGCGGGAAAAGTGAAACTGGTCGAAAAAGGGTAATAAAGTAGTAAAAAAAAAAGGTTTGTACCTCGGGGAAACCCAAATTTTGAGAAATAGATTTTTGGGGCAATTTTTTAAAAAATTTTGGGGGGAAAAAAAAAAGGGGGTTTTTTAAAATTCAAAAAAAAAAATTTTAAAATTTAAAGCAAAAAAAAAAATTTTTAATGAAAAACTTTAAATTATAAAAAGGGGGAAAAAATTAGAATTCCCCCTAGATTTGTTAATAAAATTTGCTCCCAAGTTTATAAAACAAAGGGTTAAAAAGGTTTTATTAAATTGGTTTAAAACCCCCTTTTTTAGGGATGTTGCCCAAAATTTTAAAATTAGTCGGCTTCCGCCCCCCAAAATTAAAAGGAAAAAAAATTTTTTATACACCCCCCGTCCAAACAACTAATCCCCAAATAAATTTAAACCCCTAATCCCTTGGGTTTTTTAAATTAACAAAAAAATTGTTTGGGCGCCCCCAAAAAAACCTAATTTAAAACCCAAATTTAAAACGCAACCCCGTATTGATAATAATTTAAAAAATTTAAAAATTCCCAACAAATCCTAATAAATTTCCCCCGTATCAAAAGGTTTTTCAAAAAATTTTATAATAAAAGAGTTAAAATTAAAACCCGGGAATTGCAATCAAAAATAACCCCCAAATTTTAATTCCAAATTACAAACGGGCAAAATTTTTTCCCTTTTTAAAACATTCAAATTTTCCCCCCCCAATTTTTCCCAAAAAGGGGATGTTTTAGAACTTATATTAGGGTTTGCATAAAAAAAATTTGAAATAAAGAGGGCAATGGAATTCATTTAAAAAACTAAAAAAATGGCAAAAAAGAAAATAAAAAAATTTAAAAAAGGTTTTTAATAATTTTAAAGGGCTTAAATCTTAAAAAAAACCCCTTTGAATTCTTAAATTAAAGAAATTTCAAAAAAAATGACTTTTTTCCCCTTAAAACAAATTTTTTGGGAAAAAAATTTAAAGTAAAAAAGGGGAAATTTTCAAATGATTAAAAAAAAAGACAAAGGGCTAAAACAAAGAAAAGAAAAAAAGGATTCTAAACAAAAAAAGGGAAAATGTTAAACCAAAAAAAGGGGGGTTTCCCAAAAAAAGGGCCCCAAAAAGGGGTTCAAAAAGGGGGGCCCTTTTAAATAGACCCAAAGAGGAGGGGGATAAGGTTGATCTGATGAGGATTTGAGTCAGAAAATTTAAAAAAAGATACGATTTTGGAGAGATTTTCGCAATGGTATCCCCCGGGGTAATAAAGGGCCCGGGGTTAAACCCGGCGGCCTTTAATGTAGGCCGGGGTTTAAGGGGGGCCCGGGGGGTTTAAAGTTTTTTTTGGCCGGTTTAACATGGGGCCCGGTTTTAAGGGCCCCGGGGGAAAGCCGGGGCCCTTTTAAAAGTGGGCCCAAGGCCCCCGGGGGTTTTTTTTCAATCCCCCCTCGCTTCTTAAAAATTTTTGAAAAATCCTCCAATTAAATTGAAAAATTTTCTTTTGGGCCCAAAAACCTTTTATTTTCACAATAAACACCTTTAAAATATTTTTTTTATATTTTTTTAATATTGAAAAAAAATTTAAATTTTAAGGCCAAAAAAAATAAAAAAAAAATTTTTGATTTATAAAAATCCCCACACTTAAAAAATTTTCTTGGCCTCAAGCAAAATAATTTTTTTAAAACAAGAGAAATCCATAAATTGAATTTTGGTGCCCATTTTTTGACCTAGAATTTTTGTAATATAATCTAGTTGAAATTTAGTATTTAATCAAAATACAAAAATTTTTTAACCCCCTTTTTTTAAAAATTTAAAAAAAAATTACTTATCCAAAAGGAAAAACATTCTTTAAAAATTTTGGTTATTAGCAAGTACACTCCCTCAATTTTACTTTCTAAAAAAAAAAAAAGGAGTGAAAGCAGGGGGTTTTCCCTTTTTTTTCCCCTTAAAAATTTTCCCCTTTTTTTTTTTTTTTTTTTCCCTTTTAATTGCAGCGGAGTGGGCTTCCTCTTCTGGGGACCAAACCCCCGCCCTTTTCCCAACCTGGTTTTCATTAAGGTACTAAATTTTTCCCTTTCCCCCCCTTTCTGTAGGGGGGTTTTCTTGGTGGGAAACCCGGGGGTCATCCCCTTTAATTTGACCGGTTTTTAAAGGGACCCCTACAACCCCCTTCCTCACACTAACTTTTAAAAGTTTGGGTTACTTTAAATCCTTTTTTGAGAGGGGAAAAAAGGGGCTTTTTTTTTCTTTTTTTTTTTTTTTTAAAGGGGAATCAAAAGTAAAATTTTTTTTCCCTTTTTTTCATTTGGGAAAAAGGGGGAATTCTCAAAGAAATTTAAAGGTTTTTTTAAAAAACCCCAATTTTTTTTCCTTGAAGAAAATTTGTTTTTTTTTTTTCAATTAAGGACTCAACCCTAAAGTTAAAGGGGCCTAAACATGGGAAAACCCCCGTTCTCTAAAAGATTTTACTTTTAAAATTTTTAACTATGTAAATAGAACTTTTGGGCTTTTTGGGCACCAATCAAAAAAATTTTTCTTTTTAAAAATTTTTAAAAAATAAAAAAAGGGGGGGTTTTTAAAAAAGTCATGATTGTGAAAATCTTTAACTTCTACTTTTTTTAATCCCTTCCCCTTTTTTTAAAAATTGGAAAATGTCCCATTTTCCAATAGTCACAAAAAAAAAGAAATGTCAATGCAGAAATTGAAATGGGGGTATTTCCCCGGGTGTAAAATTGTTCATCGGGAAAAAAAAATTCCCCCCAAAACTGTCTTCACCCTTGGAGTGTCTTGAATGCATGGGGGCCCCCTTTTTACCCAGCCTTGAATTTTTTTTTTTTTTTTTTTTTTTTTTTTTAAAAAAAAAATTTAAAAAACACTAGGTATTTTTTTTTGAGCAGGGGCTCCCCCCATGAAGCGTTTATTTTATGTTGCTAGCCCTTTTTTTCCCCCAGTTCAAGTTTTTGAATCTAAAAAACCCCACTTTTGTGGGTTTTAAAAAAATTTTTCCCCTTATAAAAAATTTTTAGAAGAAAACCCCGTTTATTTTGAAAGGGGGGTTTTGTTTCTGCCTTCAACTCAACTGCACCAAAAGGGAAACACTTTAACAATTTCAAAGGGCCAACCCCTCGTGATTTCCTTGGGGGGGAATAGCTTAAAGGGAAAATTGTACAAAAAAATTTTGACCGGCAAGAATCCCGTTTAAAATTTTTCTTTATGCCACGCTTTGCTTTTCCCCTTTGAAAATTTTCTCCATTTTCATATGCTTCCTCTCTCCTCAGCCATTTGAAAAAATTTGGAGAACCTCTTTTCACCTGCAGCTTGCAACTCAAAGTTAAGATATTTTAGGGCCCCGTATGCCTTGTGCTAAAGCTCCAGGGGTAGGTGACTGTTTTTACCAAAAAACAATCTTGTAAGGGGGGCATTCCAAAGGTTTTTTAAAAGCTGTTCTAAAACCCCAAAAAGCTCATAAGTTTTTAAAACCAACCTTTCGGGATGCATTGACAGTTTTTCCCCTTTAAAATTCGTTTAAAATTTCCCCCATTGGTACCTCAACCTGCCCACATGTTTGTGGATATAAGGGGTGGAAATTTTTTTGGTAAATCCATTTTTTTAAAAAAAAATTTTCAAAATTTCCTGTTAAAAAAAAAGTGTTCCCCCCCTCACTTATTATAGTTTGGGGACCCCCAAATTTTGAAAAATATTTTTTTTAAAAAAATTTTAAAGACAACCCTTTTGTTAGTTTGAGAGCAACTGCCTCTCCCCCTTTCGAAATAATAACAGCAAAAAAAAAAATATTTGTTTAAAAAGATGGGGGGGAAAGGGGCCCCAAAAATCGATTTTCCCCCAAAAGTCAAAAAATTAAATTTTTAAGTATATTATTTTTGGTAATTCAGTCTTTTTAAAAAATTGCCAGTCCCCTTTTGGGTTTAGGGAAAAGTCATAATGAAGTTTCCCCAATCATGAAAAAAACCCGGGGCCAAAAAAACCCAAAAAATTTTTGAAAGTTTTTTCTCCCCCCAAAATGCCCCTTTTTCTTTGGAGTGACAAAAGGGGTAATTTTGCAAGCTGTTCAATTTTAGGCACACTCGTTAATTTCTTGGTCAGAAAAAAGGGTTTAAAAAAAAAGGCTACCCCCCCAAAAAAATTCTTCAGTCAAGGAAAAAAATTTTTTTTTCTTTTGGGAAAGAAAAACCATAGGTTTTGATTTTTTTTTAAACCCAAAAAAATTAATTTTGTGGCATACCAAGGGAATTCAGGGGGTTCTTTGCATTCAAATGTCATTTAGGGAAAATTTTTTTATTGATGGGTGTTTTTTAAAAAATATATTCCAAAACCTTGAAAAAATGATCACCCCACATTTTCCCCTTTTCCCCCCTTTTTTCCCTTTAAAATTTTTTTAAATAAAAATTTTTTCAGCAATAGAATCCAACAAAATTTAAACCGGGGTTTTTTGCATCACTTTAGCAAAAAAATATTAAGGCGCGTTGTTTAAATTACTTTAAAAACCTACAAGTAAGACCAAAAATTTCACTGCAAATATCACTGCTTTGCTCTTTTTCTTTTGGGGCATAGTTTTTTTTTGGGGGGCCCCCGTTAAAGGGGTTTTACTTGCATAGTTATACATGAAAACTTACCTCTTTTTTCCCCTAGTATGCCCCCACCTAGTCATAGCATCACACATCAGCTCAAATGGGAAACTCCCAATTTGGGGGAACAATCCTGGTGAAGCTGGCTTCTCCTTCAATAATTGAATGCCTGCAAACAATTTTTATCAAAAAAAGTAGAGCTTTTTCAAGTAAAATTTCCAAAAAGGGGCTAGAATTTTAGGAATCCCTGATAAATTCCCCTAAAAGCCAGCATTCCCAAAAAGCTCCGATCCTTTACTGAAGTGGGGGGTGGGAATTCTCTATTCTTCCCCTTTTGCCCTTTTCAATTCAATCCCTTTTTCTGACACCTTGTGACCAAACTATTCCCTCTCGTACCATAAAATGGCTTTTTTCCCAATTTAGAAATAGGTTATTTCCTTACATCTTTAAGACACGCCCAAATTTTCCCCAAAATGTTCAAATGACTTCCCAAAAAGAGAAAAATCATCATAAAAATTTCAATAAAATTCTTAACATTTTGAAATATAGAATCATACACCTTGAAAAGTAGCAGGTGCATTCAAAAAACCAAAGGGCTTCTCCCCAAATGCAAAAGTACCATAGGGGCAAAATAAATGTGGTTTTCTCTGATCCCCGGGCCTATAGAATTTGATTTACCCAAAAACCATCGGAAAAAAGTAATATCATGCCCTTTTCGGTTTTTCTAACATTGATCAATGAAAGGTAAGGGAAAAATGTCTTTCGGGGCATTTTTCAATTTTTTATAATTATGCAAAAACGCCACCCTGTCCAGTACGGGGGGATCAAATTTATTGGCATCATTCTTTACCCCTGTCATGCCACCCTTTTTTTTTAAAACTTGGAAGGACTAACCCATTTTTCATCAGAAATGGAAAAAAAAAGCCTCATCTAACAATTTAAGCACTTCCTTTTTTAAACTCCTTAAAAGTTGGGTTAATCTTTTTGTGGTTGTACTGTAGGTTTACACTCAGCTTCAAGAAATATCCCATGATACCATTAAAAGGCTAATTCCCTTTAAAATCCGCAATGTCCACCGTAGCTTCCTTAGTTCCTAAGAAAATCCAAAAGTTGTTGCTCTTATACCTTCAAAGAAGAAAATGAAATTGGCAAAGATATTTGTTCCCAAAATAAGCATACTTTAAAAAACCGGGGAAAGGTTTAAGTTCAAGCACCGGGGGTTTGTCAAATATGGCATCGGTTTTTTTTCAGTGGTCCCCAGCTCCCATAGTGTCGAGTCTTGAATTCTAAAAATTTTTCAACATTCTTTTTGGGGTTCATCTTCCCATCACTCCAATCATCTAAATCCCCCAAGAACTGACTCCATCGTGTCCACCCTGCATTTCTTCCAGAACTCAGAGGAAAGCTCATCAAAACATCAATAGTGTCAGGGTTTTCAGTCATCAAATTTCTTTTTAGCCTCCTAACACTTAAAAGTGCTTGTTATCCCAAAATCTTAAAATAAGCTTACCTTGTTCCCATCAATTAAGGCTTTTCCTGTTGCAAGGGAAAGGTCTGCCCAAGGGGTCTGGGACCTCTTTTTCCTCCCCCTCTCCAAAAAAATATAAAGTCAAATGGAAAGATGAAATTTTTTATTTACTAGGAATTTTTCCCAATCCCTCTTGGGTATTTGATGCTCCTACAGCAATTGCAAGGAACAGAGTTCCCCTTTCATCTCCAAATCCCCAAATTTTCCCAAAATAGTAAAAGGGAAAATTTATACTTGCACCGGGGCAATAAGAACTTTATCAAAAAAATTGCCCATGGTGCAAGGAACAGTAAACTCCCCTGTCTCTTTGTTTTCTTGGCAAACAGGTACTCATTTTGTAGATCATTTAAAAATTCCCCCCGTAAGCATCACCCCGGTTCATTCCCTTCAATCTTCTCTTTTTGTGGTAAATCCTTCAGAACCCAGCATTGATGGAAACTGCTGAAGTCTTTTGCAAAAAGGGAATGTTAAA
The DNA here is from genome assembly GCA_037954665.1 of Laguncularia racemosa. NCBI lineage: Eukaryota > Viridiplantae > Streptophyta > Magnoliopsida > Myrtales > Combretaceae > Laguncularia > Laguncularia racemosa. The sequence continues at coordinate 8,796 of JBBMOL010000929.1, read as the reverse complement.
TTTGCAATTTTTTTAAAAAATTCTAAAAATTTTGCAAATTTGAAACCAATTGTTGTTTCTTCAGCCTTCCTGGGAAAGGAAAAGGAGGAAAAAATATGCTTTCACTTTTGGGAATTTTTCTTGATTCCCCTTTTCCCTTTTTTCCCTTTATTTTTTCCAGGTTAACCTCCCCTTTTCCCAAGGTTTTTTATCAACCAATTCCTTACCACTTCTTTAAAATAATGCATTTACACCCCTTTGGATTTTGCTCAGTATTGCTAGGGAAAGCCCAATGGTCTTTTACTCAACTGTTGAGACATTTGCTAAGTGTTTTCAGGATTTCCCAATGGTGGGTTGTTGATTTTCAACATTGTGTCAGTCTTTTGCTATAAATTATATTTCTTCCATTTTTGACTGACCTTGTGAGAAGGGTATTTTTGTTAGGTATTTTTGAGGGGAGATTTTGATTAGGACCTTGCTTTTGAAATCCAGGAGGTTTAAGTACATTTTTATCTTTCCAGAGAAAATTTTGGGTGATTACGCCACCCTGGATTGTAGGTGTTTGAATAAGGTCCTTTATTACCTCTTTTGGGAAATTGTTGACAAAATTTATTGCCCCTGGATGGGGGAAAAATTTCCAGAGGGCACTAAAAGTTTGGGGGGGTCCCGAGCATAACTCACAACAAGAAATTTGATTTAAAATTGAAAGAGGGGGTAGAGGTAAGTTTACTTCCCCGGGCGGTAAGAGCAGAAATCGAGTGTTAAGGTGTCCAGCATGGCAGATGCCCCCTCTAGATACCTTTTCAGTTGCCCAAATTTTGTGCACTAGAGGCCCTTTCTCTATCAAACATAGCCCCATCATATGTCTTACTCATTAGTGACCCCCAAAGCAGCATCTACCGAGAAATTTAATGTGTCTCAAAAATGAAAGAAAATCTCAATAAGGAGATTATCTGGTAATCCTGATGGGGCATTTTTAATTGCCCTTGAATCTTTCCCTCTTCATAAAAATGATTCACCACTAACTTACGAAGTTTGTTGTTTTTTTAACCCACAGTTCTAGCTGGTGGAAAAAATCTCCTTAAAAAATTTTGATGAGGAAATTACCCCAAATGGTTACGGTTTGTGGCAATGAATTGTACCAAACCCAGCTTTTTCTTTAAATGAAAACGGGGAAAAAAATTGTAGCCTAATTACTCCAGATAATTTTTATTTTTCCTGTATTACTTATTGAAGAAATATGCAATTGCTCACAGGGCTCCATTTTGGTATCTCCAAAAGATTTGATTGAACATTTGAACGAGTGTGGTTTTAATCGAAATTTTTAGCCTGAATTGTTTCTTCTAATTGCAGGACCTGAAACAAAGGTTGTGTATTCCCCAAGTGCTCCCAAAAACCTTGAAACTGATTGTTGTTCTATCTGCCATTTCTTTCTTCCTTTTTTCTCTACTCCCTTTTTAAGTTGTCGCAAAGTGCGTTCTACTCAAAATTAATTGGTAATTCAGGGACTTTACTCCTCGCATAAAAAAAACCTTAAAAGAATGGAAAAAAGATCACACAAAGATAAGAAAAATTAAATAACAAAATAATTGTGCCTAAAATTTCCAAAAATTACGAAATCTATATCTATTGTTCCCCGGCAAAGGCGCCAAAAACTTGATACACCAAGAACATATATATAAAAAGGGGGGCGTAAATTGCAGCAAGTCACTGGCGTATAAGTAATAAAGTGGTGAAAAGTAAGGTTGTCGACCCTCGAGGAACCAATAGAGTACTAGATCTTTGGCAATTTTATCAATATCTAGGGGATTAAAAAAAGGGGTTTTTAAATGTTATTAAAAAAAAACTTAAAAACAACAAGAAAAATTTTATACGAATCTTCAAAATTTTGAACAAGGGAAATTAGAATTCACCCCAGATTTGTTAATCAAATTGTACCATTTTTATCAACTTTGTGGGTTTTAAAGGTTTATTCAAGTGAGTTTAGAAAAACCTTTTTAGGGATGTTTTCTTAAATCAATTGTCGGGTTCGCGTCTCCAATTAACCCAAAGGGAAACAAAATTATGTTCATACACCTCCCATGCTACAAAAAAAACTAACCCTAAATAATTTTAACCCAAAACCCTAGTGATTAATTAACAAGAAACATTCATTGCGCCCCCCATAAACTCTAAATTTAAAACCCAAATTTTCGCAACCCCGTATTGAAAAATCAATCTAATTAAGAATTCCTAACAAATCCTAATCAATTCCCGTATCAAAAGGATTTCAAAAAAATTTTAAACAAAGCTATTATAATTGAAAAAAAAGGGAATTGCAATCATGAATAATCCTAATAATTTTCCAATTTCAAAAATGGCTACAATTTCCTTTTAACATTTAGGTTTATCAATTTCCCACAAGGATATTTAGAAAATTATAGTATGATTGCATAAAAACAATTGAAATAAAGAGGTGCAAGGAATTATATTTAAAAAATAAAAAAAGGCATAAAAGAAAATAAAGTAAAGAAACAATGGTTATATTTCAAGAGCTTTAATCTTCAAAAATATCCTTGAATTCTTCAATTGAAAGCAAAATTTTAAAAAAAATGACATTTTCCTTTAAACTAAACTTTGGAAAAACTAAAATACCCAAGGAAATTCTAATGATTCAAAAAAAAGCAAATGGCTAAACAAAAAAGAAAAAAACAAAAAGGGTTCTAAACAAAAAAAGGGTGCTTAACCAAAGAAAGGATGGTTTTTTTCCCAAAAAAAAGGGTCCTCTCAAAGGGTTTACACAAGGGGCCTATTTATGATCCCAAAAAGGAGGGGGATAGGTTTATCTGATGAGGATTTTAGCGCAAATTAAATAAATACGATTTTGGGGGATTTTTTCAAAGGATATCCGGGGAGTAATGAAGGCCGGTTCAAGGCCGGCTTTTTGGCCGGGGGCTTTAATGCTTTTTAAAGGGGTTTAAATAGGGCCGTCAAGGGCCCGGGTCAAAGCCCGGGGGCCTTTAAAGTAGGGGCCGGGGCCAAGGCCCCGGGGGCCTTTATTGCAATCCTCCCCTGCTTCTTCAATTTTTGTGAAAAAATCCCCCAATTAAATTGTATTTACTTTTGGGTCCTCAAAACCTGTATTTTCACAAAACACCTTAAGTATCATTCTTTATATTTTTTTATAAATTGAAAAAAATTTAAAAAAAGCCCCCCCCCCCGAAAATATAAATAATGGATCTTATCATGCATCAGCAACGACATTCTCTTTACCTTGCTTGTATGGATGACTATGGAAAGTTTCGATAAACTCCCCCCAACGGCATCCCCTTTTGTTCAGCTTGTGTTGCCCTTCAAATACTTCAAAGATTCATGTCAGTGTGGATCCGAACTTTTTTAGCCAAAGGTATGTTGCCACGTCTCCAGGGCTCAACCAATGCATATAGCCCTTATCGAAAGTAGGGTAATTCAAGGGTTGCCCCACTTAGTTTCTCGCTAAAAAATGCAATCGGTTTTCTCTCCTGCATAAGCACTGCCCAATACCTAACCCTGAAGCATACACTCAATTTCAAACGTTTTAGCAAAGTTGGGAAAAGCAAGTAAGGGCCCTGAGTCAATTTTTTTTAAGCGTTGAAAGGACTTCTTTTGTTGCTCTCCCTAGTTGAACCCCTTCTTCAAATTTTATCGTAATGGTATTGAAAAGGTGTTTTTAAATCCTTCAAAATCTCCTGTAAAAGCTCGCTAATCCATGGAAACTTCCGCACATTACTTACATTAGTTAGACTAGGCCTTCTTGATGCACGAAACCCTTTTTTTTATCAACCTGTATTCCCCCACGCCCCAAAAAAACAAAACCAAAAAAACACAAGTTTATCTGTGCAAAAAAATGAACTTCTTGAGGTTGCATATAATTGTTCCTTCAAAGCATTCTAAAAAATCCCCAAGTGTGACATATGTCTTCCAAAATTTTGCTGTAAAAAAAGAATTCATCAAAATAGACAACACAATTTCCAATAAAAATCCCCAAAAAATGGGTTTATAAGTTAAAAGTACTAGGTGCATTAGTTTAAACCCAAAGGGTTACTAACCACTCATACAATCCTATTTTTTTCTGAAATGCGTTTTCCTTCTCACCCTCTTTCATTCTAATTTGGTGATATCCACTTTTCATATCAATTTTAGAAAAGACACTAGACCCATGTAACTCATCTAACATGTCATCTAAGCGAGGAAGGGGATAACGATACTTTACCGTAATTTTGTTAAATGGCGCGGCAGTAACACACATCCTCCATGTCCCACCCTTTCCCTTAGGCACCAAAATCAAGGCACGGCACATGGCCCTCATGCTCTCTCTAAACGTCCCCCCTTCTCCTTTAAATTCATCAAACCCTGCCTTTGGATTTCCCTTTGTCCCCCCCGGATTGCTCCTGTAACCCTGGCTTTTTTTAGAATCGATGCTCCGAGTACAAGATCAATCTGGTGCCAATACCAGAACAGGTGGTAATCCCTTTGGAATCTCCTAAAGGAAAGACATCTTCAAAGTCCTGCAAAAGAGACACAACCAAAAAAAAAGAAAAAGAGTTAGACAATTCGTTAGTAGCCCAAACATGTTTCTTTTAAAAACCAGCAACAACATAGGGTTTCCTCATCACTAAAAAGCTCTCCTTTCATACTCCCCTCTTGCCACACAAAAATTTTCCTTTTTTCAAGGCTTTCCCTCTTTCCCTTTTTACTCACCACCAAAGTTGATCCCCCCTTTAACTTGGCCTCTTTTCCCCTCTTTCCACCTTCCTCTCCCCTTTTTCCTTTTTATCTTTACTTTTATATTCCTTTTTCTTCTCATTGTCTTTTGCTCTCTCACTCTCACTCTGCTTTTCAATCACCTTGTGTTTTTCAAACGACTCTTGTAGCTGCAACGGGCCTCATACACCTGCTTAGGTGTTAACGGTTTAAGGTTAAAGCTCTTCCCTTGGTGAAACAAGCGTATACTTTTTAGAAAAGCCATCAAGGGACAACCTTCCTATCAAATTTCCATGGTCTCCCCAACAACACATGACAAACTTGCATTGGCACTACATCACCTAACATAATTTGAAAATTCAATGGCAAATAAGTTTTACCTTCTTTCTCCCACTATAGTTGTGACAATCAATACAATCTCCACCTTTTCTCCCGCACTAAGTACGCCTCGGGAATCATTCTTCCCTTGGAAAGGAGGGAAAAACTTCATCTTTATGCTACTCAATTGATCATCCTCTCTATTCCTATCTCCTCTATCTTCCCAATCCCTAGTTCCCTTTTTCCGACCACTATATCCTTATAACTCCCGACAGAAGGTTATCAAAATCATCATCCGACCCTTTCATCTCCACCCTCGGACTCTCCTAGAACGACTCTCCCGCTTACGCCCTTGGAATACGTTTGTGGATCGCTCTAGTCTTTGCTCTAAACCCTCTCATGAATTTGTTCCATTCCCTTTTTAGAACATCCTCTTTTATTTCTCCCCTCAACGCCTCAATTACTAACCTAGCATCAAACCTTCCCCTGTCACCTTCAGGAGAATGTGTCTCGACATAGTCCATGCAGAAAAGATTAGTACTAACACAAATATATATATAAATTAAACCTCAACGATACACTCCCTTAACGTGTTCGCTCAAATGACGATATCACACAGTCACTCGTGTATTCTCACAAATAATGATGATATCAACTCGCCAATTTCCTCTTCTCAATTCTCTTGGAACTAACCCGAACTACACAAATTTTCCCTTTCCGTAGAGTTCAAAACAACTCTAGGGTTCGTAAATTTTCCCTCTATTTTTCTATCCGAATTTTTTGTTGTTTGTCTCGTTGTTGCTTTTGATCACGTTTTTCTTTTCTTTTCTTTCTCTTCTTTTTTTTTTTCGTGATTTTTACTCTTTTTTTTTTTAACAATCGGCTAGGAGGATATTACACTATCAAAAGACAATAAATACTACGAAATTGAAACGATAATTGATATGAACCCATTGGAGTTAGGGTTTTTGATATTACCTTCCTCAACCGAACTTGATGTTTTGACAAACCTAAGCTCTGATACCAAATTGATACGAACCACGCCAACCCGTGACGAAACCCAATACCAATACGTTCGGAAATCGTTGCCCAAGATGGCCCAAACACCTAAAGTGGAAACCGTGACTCGTTGTCTATAAGCGAGACAAGAACCTTGGTAAAAAAAACGAAGCGCCACAATCGGGATGGGAAAAACCCATTGATAAGTCGGGATAAACGCCCCGGAAATCAATCCGATAAGTTCGATTTAGTTCTTGAAGAACCAAGAACGTGCCTCTCAAAAGTATTTAATGTTCAAAGATGTATATTCTTCATTATTCTAAACCCTAGGAGCTTTATACTAGGGTTACAATTCGTGTAAAACAAGTCCAAAAAAGACGTAGTTTAGATAAGTGGCGGTTTAAAAAGCGAAAACAAACAAGCTGGCCGGCAGGGGATACACGGCCGTGTATACGGCCGTGAAATTTGGCCGTGTACCCTTTCTGTACAACTTCTGGCAACATACACGGCCGTGTACACGACCGTGTACTTTGACCGTTACTTTCTGTGCACATTCCGGTCACATACACGACCGTGTACTTCTGGTCGTGTATCTTTCTGTAGATTTGCTTGTCTCCATACACGCTCGTGTACTTTGGCCGTGATCTTTCTGTGGATTTGCTTGACTCCATACACGACCGTGCCTTGAAAGTACACGCCCTCTTCAACCCGTGTCCGGTGTGACTTATATAAGAGCAAGGGTCTTCCCAGGGTTGTTCCAATCCGTTCCAACTTCATGATTGCCCCAATCCTTTCCGGCTTCATGGACATCCTTTAAACAAACCCGTTAAGTGCTTCCTTGAGTCGTTTCGCTCGATTTCTTGTGATCGGGCTAGGCGGCACTTCAAGAGGATCCACATTCCTTTTTCCAGCTTGACTCTCATCATAGATCGCATCATTGTTCCTTAGGAAACTCCAATGGTTTACTCCCAAATTTTCGTGAGCCACTAGTATCTTTTTTAAAGGGGAACATAACTGACCCCGAACAGTTTGGCCCCCTGATATTTTGCCCCTAGTATCCGGGAAAATGAATGGATTGTCTCTTCTTTCCATTTTCAAGGCTAACTGTTCCCTCATCAAGTGTACTATTCTCTAAAGTCAATACGCAAGCTATCTAAATTTTAAACCCAGATACAAACGTTGGGGTTTTTAGGAGGTTAAAACTGATCCACATCTGATCCTGTGCCCTAAATCGTGCGTGGGGTCATTCACTGTTTTCCCCCCCCCGGGCAAAAAGTCGGGAGATGCATAAATAGCCATGCCTATGGGTTTCGGTACAAACCTTTTCCTAAAAAACTCTTTTCATGTTTCCCAAGTGTGTATTTCGGTTCTCCACCCTTGCCTACTGTCCCCATATTTTTCCCACCACAAAGCGCTTGCCCTGTGAATTTTATAGCGAAAAAGTGTACCCTGGAGTCTTCATCAACCCATAACACTTAAAAAAGCCCCTAACTTGGTTTTCCCCAGTCTAGGTATCATCTATGGAACCCCCCCTTTCAAATAAAGGGATCTTCTTCGCACATTTTGGGCCCTCGGGTGGTCAAAATTTCCCTGTCCGGGTAGGGATTAAGCAAAAATTATCATCTCATTTTCCCCTAAGAGCAGATAATCCCCCTCACTTGGTGATCCTAAAGGTTTACCACGGGTGGTGGGGTAATGTCATCCTATCAATTCTTTTGGTAATATAGCAACAATTGTGGTAATTTCCCTGAAGTTGCTCATCAGGTTCTTCCATTGTATTTGACGCCCCTAGTCTGCCACCCACTTGGTTATTGGCCTCTTTGCCAATGTACCATTCACACTATCTATACATTTTGGGGGATCTTTTTATCTGAAGACAAATGAACCAAAAAAAAATTTTGTGACACTCCCTTCACCACCACGCACAAAACAAGTTTGGATAACCACACACACTTTTTACACCCCCGGTGCAAAAAGTCCCAATGCAATAAATACTTCTTATCACTTCAATTTAAAATTTGACTAATGAAGCAGAAAATAAATTGTTTGGTCTTAATTTGATTAACAAGGGGGGGGGGTGGATTTATTAATTACTTTAAAATTTCACTTTTTCGCAAAAACAACTAAAAATCTTGACTAATAAAATCACTGAATAACAATAATGAAGAACAATAATTGCAGTAAAAAAAGTAGGAAGAGTAAAATGCTCAATATTTATAGAGTTTCGCCTCGAGCGTCAGTCCCCCTCTTCCAGCCCATGCCGGGGGGCCCCGGGTTTTATACCCGGGTTTGGTTTCACTATTCAACAAATCGAAAATATACAACACAAGCCTCTTTTAAAGGGAAGTTCATGTTGAGCTTTCTGCTTTTTCACTAAACTAATCACCAACTCAGTGATGAAACAACAAAAAAATTCCCCTTTTACGAAAAAGGGAAACTCAACAATAACCAATGAGAATAACAAATTTTCCCTTTGATCACATATAAAAATTTAAAAATATTTGCTTGAAGATGTATGAGTCTTTTCTTCTCAGTTTAATTTTTTCTTTTAACCAGTTCCTTTTTTCTGTTTTTTTCAAGTTCTTCACTCTTTTTTTTCATTTGAAATTAAACCTTTATATAGGGAAAACATAACGGCTACTTTCCACGTGATAATCTTGTATTATTTTTTAATTTTCAATTCAAAAAAATTGGGGTTTTTGGGAAAATCTGCATTGTAAATTTTTGATGAGGATAAGCTTATAATTTGTTTGACCGAGATTTTTTTGGTTTTTTGGG